>CM075766.1:70305676-70308176 GCA_037974665.1 Ehretia macrophylla | reverse complement strand
TTTTTACCTATAGGCAGCGGCCTAGTCCTGCTGCCCAAACTCCATTGGTTTAATTTCTTTTTTTTTTTTTTTTTTTGTTTTTTTTTTTTTTTTCCTTATAGGCAGCGGTCTAGTCCTGCTTCCCAAACACCATTGGTTTAATTTCAAGTTTTTTTTTTTTTTTTTTTTTTTTTTTTTTTTTTTTTTTTCACTTATAGGTGTCGTCCTAGTCCTGCTACCCAAACCCCATTGGTTTAATTTCCTTTTTTTCTTTTTTTTTTTTTAATTATAGGCAGCGGCCTAGTCCTGCTACCCAAACCCCATTGGTTTTTTTTTTTTTTTTTTTTTTTTTTTTACCTATATGCAACGGCCTGGTCCTGCTGCCCAAACCACATTGGTTTAATTTCGTTTTTTTTTTTTTTTTTTTACCTATAGGCAGCGGCCTATTCCTGCTGCCCAAACCCCATTGGTTTAATTTCCTGTTTTTTTTATTTTATTTTATTTTAACTATAGGCAGCGGCCTAGTCCTGCTGCCCAAACCCCATTGGTTTAATTTCATGGTTTTTTTTTTTTTTTTTTATTTTTTTTTTTTTTTTTTTTTTTTTTTTTTTTTTTATTTTTAACTATAGGCAGCGTCCTAGTCCTCCTGCCCAAACCCCATTTCTTTAATTTCCTGTTTTTTTTTTTTTTTTTTTTTTTTTTTTTTTTTTTAACCTATAGGCAGCGGCCAATTCCTGCTGCCCAAACCCCATTGGTTTAATTTCCTGTTTTTTTTTTTAACTTATAGGCAGCGGCCTAGCCCTGGTGCCCAAACCCAATTGGTTTAATTTCCTGTTTTTTTTTTATTACCTATATGCAGCGGCCTAGTCCTGCTGCCCAAATCCCATTGGTTTAATTTCTTTTTTTTTATTTATTTTTTTTATTTTTTTATTTTTTTACTTATAGGCAGCGGCCTAGTCCTGCTTCCCAAACCCCATTGGTTTAATTTCTTATTTTTTTTTTTTTTTTTTTTACATATAGGCAGCGGCCTAGTCCTGCTGCCCAAACCCCATTGGTTTAATTTCCTTTTTTTTTTTTTTTTTTTTTACCTATAGGCAGCGGCCTAGTCCTGCTGCCCAAACCCCATTGGTTTAATTTCTTTTTTTTTTTTTTTTTTTTTTTTTTTTTTACCTATAGGCAGCGGCCTAGTCCTGCTGCCCAAACCCCATTGGTTTAATTTCTTTTTTTTTTTTTTTTCTTTTTTTTTTTTTTTTTTTTTTACCTATAGGCAGCGGCCTAGTCCTGCTGCCCAAACCCCATTGGTTTAATTTCTTGTTTTTTTTTTTTTACTTATAGGCAGCGGCCTAGTCTTGCTGCCCAAACCCCATTGGTTTAATTTCTTTTTTTTTTTTTTTTTTTTTTTTTTTTTTTCCTTATAGGCAGCGGTCTAGTCTTGCTTCCCAAACCCCATTGGTTTAATTTCCTGTTTTTTTTTTTTTTTTATTTTTTTATTTTTTTTTTACCTATAGGCAGCGGCCTAGTCCTGCTGCCCAAACCCCATTGGTTTAATTTCCTTTTTTTTTTTTACTTATAGGCAGCGGCCTAGTCCTACTGCCCAAAGCCCATTAGTTTAATATCCTGTTTTTTTTTTTTTTTTTTTTTTTTTTTTTTTTTTTTTTTTTTTTTTTTTTTTTTTTTACCTATATGCAACGGCCTGGTCCTGCTGCCCAAACCACATTGGTTTAATTTCCTTTTTTTTTTTTTTTTTTACCTATAGGCAGCGGCCTAGTCCTGCTGCCCAAACCCCATTGGTTTAATTTCCTGTTTATTTTTTTATTTTTTTATTTTAACTATAGGCAGCGGCCTAGTCCTGCTGCCCAAACCCCATTGGTTTAAGTTCATGGTTTTTTTTTTTTTTTTTTTTTTTTTTTTTTTTTTTTTTTTTTTTTTTTTTTTTTTTTTTTTTTACTTATAGGCAGCGGCCTAGTCCTGCTGCCCAAACCCCATTGGTTTAATTTCCTGTTTTTTTTTTTTTTTTTTTTTTTTTTTTTTTTTTTTTTTTTTTTTTTTTTTTTTTTTTTACTTATAGGCAGCGGCCAAATCCTGCTTCCCAAACCCGATTGGTTCAATTTCCTGTTTTTTTTTTTTTTTTTTTTTTTTTTTTTTTTTTTTTTTTTTTTTTTTTTTTTTACCTATATGCAGCGGCCTCTTCCTGCTGCCCAAACCCCATTGGTTTAATTTCCTGTTTTTTTTTATTTTTTTATTTTAACTATAGGCAGCGGCCTAGTCCTGCTTCCCAAACCCCATTGGTTTAATTTCCTGTTTTTTTTTTTTTTTTTTTTTTTTTTTTTTTTTTTTTTTTTTTTTTTTTTTTTTACCTATAGGCAGCGGCCTAGTCCTGCTGCCCAAACCCCATTGGTTTAATTTCCTTTTTTTTTTTTTTTTACTTATAGGTAGCGGCCTAGTCCTGCTGCCCAAACCCCATTGGTTTAATTTCCGGTTTTTTTTTTTTTTTTTTTTTTTTACCTATATGCAACGGCCT
>CM075766.1:70290676-70293176 GCA_037974665.1 Ehretia macrophylla | reverse complement strand
TTTTTTTTTTTTTTTTTTACCTATAGGCAGCGGCCTAGTCCTGCTGCCCAAACCCCATTGGTTTAATTTCCTATTTTTTTTTAACTTATAGGCAGCGGCATAGCCCTGCTGCCCAAACCCCAATGGTTAAATTTCCTTTTTTTTTTTTTTTTTTTTACCTATAGGCAGCGGCCTAGCCCTGCTGCCCAAACCCCAATGGTTTAATTTCCTTTTTTTTTTTTTTTTTTTTTTTTTTTTTACCTATAGGCAGCGGCCTACTCCTCCTCCCCAAACGCCATTGGTTTAATTTCCTGTTTTTTTTTTAACTTATAGGCAGCGGCCTAGCCCTGCTGCCCAAACCCAATTGTTTTAATTTCCTGTTTTTTTTTTTTTTTTTTTTTATTACCTATATGCAGCGGCCTAGTCCTGCTGCCCAAACCCCATTGGTTTAATTTCTTTTTTTTTATTTTTTATTTTTTTTTATTTTTTTATTTTTTTACTTATAGGCAGCGGCCTAGTCTTGCTGCCCAAACCCCATTGGTTTAATTTCCTGTTTTTTTATTTTATTTTTTTTTTTAACTATAGGCAGCGGCCTAGTCCTGCTGCCCAAACCCCATTGGTTTAATTTCCTGTTTTTTTTTTTAATTTTTATTTTAACTATAGGCAGCGGCCTAGTCTTGCTTCCCAAACCACATTGGTTTAATTTCCTGTTTTTTTTTTTTTTTTTTTTTTTTTTTTTTTTTTTTTTTTTTTTTTTTTTTTTTTACCTATAGGCAGCGGCCTAGTCCTGGTGCCCAAACCCCATTGGTTTAATTTCCTTTTTTTTTTTTTTTTTACTTATAGGCAGCGGCCTAGTCCTGCTGCCCAAACCCCATTGGTTTAATTTCATGTTTTTTTTTTTTTTTTTTTTTTTTTTTTTTTTTTTTTTTTTTTTTTTTTTTTTTTTTTTTACCTATAGGCAGCGGCCTAGTCCTACTGCCCAAACCCCATTGGTTTAATTTCCTTTTTTTTTTTTTTTTTTTTTTTTTTTTTTACCTATATGCAACGGCCTGGTCCTGCTGCCCAAACCACATTGGTTTAATTTCCTTTTTTTTTTTTTTTTACCTATAGGCAGCGGCCTAGTCCTGCTGCCCAAACCCCATTGGTTTAATTTCCTGTTTTTTTTTTATTTTTTATTTTAACTATAGGCAGCGGCCTAGTCCTGCTTCCCAAACCCCATTGGTTTAATTTCATATTTTTTTTTTTTTTTTTTTTTTACCTATAGGCAGCGGCCTAGTCCTGCTGCCCAAACCCCATTGCTTTAATTTCCTGTTTTTTTTTTTTTTTTTTTTTTTTTTTTTTTTTTTTTTTTTTTTTTTTTTTTTACCAATAGGCAGCGGCCTAGTCCTGCTGCCCAAACCCCATTGGTTTAATTTCCTGTTTTTTTTTTTTTAACTTATAGCCAGCGGCCTAGCCCTGATGCCCAAACCCAATTGGTTTAATTTCTTGTTTTTTTTTTTTTTTTTACCTATAGGCAGCGGCCTAGTCCTCCTGCCCAAACCCCATTGGTTTAATTTCTTATTTATTTATTTATTTATTTTTTTTTAATTTTTTTTTACTTATAGCCAGCGGCCAAGCCCTGCTGCCCAAATCCCATTGGTTTAATTTCCTGTTTTTTTTTTTTTAACTATCGGCAGAGGCCTAGTCCTGCTGCCCAAACCCCATTGGTTTAATTTCCTGTATTTTTTTTTTTTTTTTTTTTACCTATATGCAGCGGCCTAGTCCTGCTGCCCAAATCGCATTGGTTTAATTTCCTGTTTTTTTTTTTTTTTTTTTTTTTTTTTTTTTAACTATCGGCAACGGCCTAGTCCTGCTGCCCACTCCCCTTTGGTTTAATTTCCTGTATTTTTTTTTTTTTTTTTTTTACCTATAGGCAGCGGCCTAGTCCTGCTGCCCAAACCCCATTGGTTTAATTTCCTTTTTTTTTTAACTATAAGCAGCGGCCTAGACCTGCTGCCCAAACCCCATTGGTTTAATTTCTTGTTTTTTTTTTTTTATTTTTTTTTTTTTTTATTTTTTTACCTATAGGCAGCGGCCTACTCCTGCTGCCCAAACCCCATTGGTTTAATTTTCTGTTTTTATTTTTATTTTTTTTTTATTTTTTTACTTATAGGCAGCGGCCTAGTCCTGCTGCCCAAATCCCATTGGTTTAATTACCTGTTTTTTTTTTTTTTTTTTTTTTTTTTTACTTATAGGCAGCGGCCTACTCCTGCTGCCCAAACCCCATTGGTTTAATTTCCTGTTTTTTTTTTTTTTTTTTTTTTTTTTTTTTTTTTTTTTTTTTTTTTTTTACCTATACGCAGCGGCCTAGTCCTGCTGCCCAAACCCCATTGGTTTAATTTCCAGTTTTTTATTTTATTTTTTTATTTATTTATTTTTTTTTTATACTTATAGGCAGCGGTCTAGTCCTTCTTCCCAAACCCCATTGGTTTAATTTCCTGTTTTTTTTTTTTTTTTTTTTTTTCTTTTAACTATAGGCAGC
>CM075766.1:70283176-70285676 GCA_037974665.1 Ehretia macrophylla | reverse complement strand
GCAGCGTCCTAGTCCTGCTGCCCAAACCCCATTGGTTTAATTTCCTTTTTTTTTATTTTTTTTATTTTTTTATTTATTTTTTTATTTTTTTTACTTATAGCAGCGGCCTAGTCCTACTGCCCAAACCCCATTGGTTTAATTTCCTTTTTTTTTTTTTTTTTTTTTTTTTTTTTTTTTTTTTTTACCTATAGGCAGCGGCCTAGTCCTGCTGCCCAAACCCCATTGGTTTAATTTCCTTTTTTTTTTTTTTAACTTATAGGCAGTAGCCTAGACCTGCTGCCCAGTCCCCATTGGATTAATTTCCTTTTTGTTTTTTTTTATTTTTTTATTTTTTTATTTTTTTTACCTATAGGCAGCGGCCTAGTCCTGCTTCCCAAACCCCATTGGTTTAATTTTTTTTTTTTTTTTTTTTTTTTTTTTTTCCTTATAGGCAGCGGTCTAGTCCTGCTTCCCAAACCCCATTGGTTTAATTTCCTGTTTTTTTTTTTTTTTTTTTACCTATAGGCAGCGGCCTAGTCCTGCTTCCCAAACCCCATTGGTTTAATTTCCTTTTTTTTTTTTTTTTTTTTTTTACTTATAGGCAGCGGCCTAGTCTTGCTGCCCAAACCCCATTGGTTTAATTTCCTGTTTTTTTTTTTTTTTTTTTTTTTTTTTTTTTTTACCTATAGGCAACGGCCTAGTCCTGCTGCCCAAACCACATTAGTTTAATTTCCTTTTTTTTTTTTTTTTACCTATAGGCAGCGGCCTAGTCCTGCTGCCCAAACCCCATTGGTTTAGTTTCCTTTTTTTTTTTTTTTTTTTTTTTTTTTTTTTTTTTTTTTTTTTTTTTTTTTTTTTTTTAACTATAGGCAGCGGCCTAGTCCTGCTGCCCAAACCCCATTTGTTTAATTTCATGTTTTTTTTATTTATTTATTTATTTATTTTTTTTTTTTTTTTTTTTTTTACCTATAGGCAGCGGCCTAGTCCTGCTGCCCAAACCCCATTTGTTTAATTTCTTTTTTTTTTTTTTTTTTTTTTTTTTTTTTTTTTTTTTTTTTTTTTACCTATAGGCAGCGGCCTAGTCCTGCTGCCCAAACCCCATTGGTTTAATTTTTTTTTTTTTTTTTTTTTTTTTTTTTTTTTTTTTTTTTTTTTTTTTTTTTTTTAACTATAGGCAGCGGCCTAGTCCTGCTGCCCAAACCCCATTGGTTTAATTTCTTTTTTTTTTTTTTTTTTTTTTTACTCATAGGCAGCGGCCTAGTCCTGCTGCCCAAATCGCATTGGTTTAATTTCCTGTTTTTTTATTATTTTTTTTTCTTTAACTATAGGCAGCGGCCTAGTCCTGCTGCCCAAACCCCATTGGTTTAATTTCTTTTTTTTATTTATTTTTTTTTTTTTACCTATAGGCAGCGGCCTAGTCCTGCTGCCCAAACCCCATTGGTTTAATTTCCTGTTTTTTTTTTTAACTTATAGGCAGCGGCCTAGCCCTGCTGCCCAAACCCAATTGGTTTAATTTCCTGTTTTTTTTTTTTTTTTTTTATTACCTATATGCAGCGGCCTAGCCCTGCTGCCCAAACCTCTTTGGTATAATTTCTTGTTTTTTTTTTTTTTTTTTTTTTTTTTTTTTTTTTTTTTTTTTTTTTTTTTTTTTTTTTTTACCTATAGGCAGCGGCCTACTCTTGCTGCCGAAACCCCATTGGTTTTTTTTTTTTTTTTTTTTTTTACTTATAGGCAGCGCCCTAGTCCTCCTGCCCAAACCCCATTGGTTTAATTTCCTTTTTTTTTTACTTATAGGCAGCAGCCTAGTCCTGCTGCCCAAACCCCATTGGATTAATTTCCTTTTTTTTTTTTTTTTTTTTTTTTTTTTACCTATAGGCAGCGGCCTGCTCCTGCTGCCCAAACCCCATTGGTTTTTTTTTTTTTTTTTTTTTTTTTTTTTTTTTTTTTTTTTTTTTTTT
The DNA here is from genome assembly GCA_037974665.1 of Ehretia macrophylla. Classification (NCBI taxonomy): domain Eukaryota; kingdom Viridiplantae; phylum Streptophyta; class Magnoliopsida; order Boraginales; family Ehretiaceae; genus Ehretia; species Ehretia macrophylla. The sequence goes on along the minus strand of CM075766.1, from coordinate 70,283,739 downwards.
ACTTATAGGCAGCGGCCTAGTCCTGCTGCCCAAACCCCATTGGTTTAATTTCCTTTTTTTTTTTTTTTTTTTTTTTAACTATAGGCAGCGGCCTACTCCTGCTGCCCAAACCCCATTGGTTTAATTTTTTTATTTTTTTTATTTTATTTTTTTTTTTATTTTTTTTTTTTTACCTATAGGCAGCGGCCTACTCTGCTGCCCAAACCCCATTGGTTTGATTTCCTGTTTTTATTTTTTATTTTTTTTTATTTTTTTACTTATAGGCAGCGGCCTAGTCCTGCTGCCCAAATCCCATTGGTTTAATTACCTGTTTTTTTTTTTTTTTTTTTTTTTTTTTTTTTTTTTTTTTTTTTTTTTTACTTATAGGCAGCGGCCTAGTCCTGCTGCCCAAACCCCATTGGTTTAATTTCCAGCTTTTTTTTTTTTTTTTTTTTTTTTTTTTTTTTTTACCTATACGCAGCGGCCTAGTCCTGCTGCCCAAACCCCATTGGTTTAATTTCCAGTTTTTTATTTTATTTTTTTTTTTTTTTTTTATACTTATAGGCAGCGGTCTAGTCCTGCTT
>CM075766.1:70274816-70277316 GCA_037974665.1 Ehretia macrophylla | reverse complement strand
AAAAAAAAAAAAAAAAAAAAAAAAAAAAGAACGACATTAAACCAATTGGGACTGGGCAGCAGGAATAGGCAGCTGCCTATAGGTAAAAAAAAAAAAAAAAAAAAAAAAAAAAAAAAAAAAAAAAAAAAAAAAAAGTAGGAAATTAAACCAATGGGGACTGGGTAGCAAGAATAGGCAGCTGCCTATAGGTAAAAAAAAAAAAAAAAAAAAAAAAAAAGATAAACCAATGGGGACTGGGCAGTAGGAATAGGCAGCTGCCTATAGGTAAAAAATAAAAATAAAAAATAAAAAAAAAGAAGGAAATATAACCAATGGGGACTGGGCAGCAGGAATAGGCAGCTGCCTATAGGTTAAAAAAAGAAAAAAAAAGAAAAAAAAAAGGAAATTAAACCAATGGGGACTGGGTAGCAGGAATAGGCAGCTGCCTATAGGTAAAAAAAAAAAAAAAAGTGGAAATTAAACCAATGGGGACTGGGCAGCAGGAATAGGCAGCTCCCTATAGGTAAAAAAATAAAAAAAATAAAAAAAATAAAAAAATAAAAAAAGGAAAATAAACGAATGGGGACTGGGCAGCAGGAATAGGCAGTTGCCTATAGGTAAAAAAAAAAAAAAAAAAAAAAAAAAAAAAAAAAAATAAAAAAAAAGGAAAATAAACCAATGGGGACTGGGTAGCAGGAATAGGCAGCTGCCTATAGGTAAAAAAAAAAAAAAAAAAAAAAAAAAAAAAACCAAAGGGGACTGGGGAGGAGGAAGAGGCAGGTGCAAATAAGTAAAAAAAAAAAAAAAAAAAAAAAAAAAAAAAAAAGAAGGAAATATAACCAATGGGGACTGGGCAGCAGGAATAGGCAGCTGCCTATAGGTTAAAAAAAGAAAAAAAAAAAGAAAAAAAAAAGGAAATTTAACCAATGGGGACTGGCCAGCAGGAATAGCCAACTGCCTATAGGTAAAAAAAAAAAAAAAAGTGGAAATTAAACCAATTGGGACTGGGCAGCAGGAATAGGCACCTGCCTATAGGTAAAAAAATAAAAAAAATAAAAAAAAAAAAAAATAAAAAAAGGAAAATAAACGAATGGGGACTGGGCAGCAGGAATAGGCAGCTACCTATAGGTAAAAAAAAAAAAAAAACAAAAAAAAACAAAAAAAAAACAAGGAAATTAAACCAATGGGGACTGGGCAGCAGGAATAGGCAGCTGCCTATTGGTAAAAAAAAAAAAAAAAAAAAAAAAAAAAAAAAAAAAAAAAAGGAAATATAACCAATGGGGACTGGGCAGCAGGAATAGGCAGCTGCCTATAGGTAAAAAAAAAAAAAAAAAAAAAAAAAAAAAAAAAAAAAAAAAAGTAGGAAATTAAACCAATGGGGACTGGGCAGCAGGAATAGGCAACTGCCTATAGGTAAAAAAAATAAAAAAAATAAAAAAAAAGTGGAAATTAAACCAATGGGGACTGGGCAGCAGGAATAGGCAGCTGCCTATTGGTAAAAAAAAAAAAAAAAAAAAAAAAACAAAAAAAAACAAAAAAAGTTGAAATTAAACCAATGGGGACTGGGCAGCAGGAATAGGCAACTGCCTATAGGTAGAAATAAAAAATAAAAAAATAAAAAAAGAACGACATTAAACCAATTGGGACTGGGCAGCAGGAATAGGCAGCTGCCTATAGGTAAAAAAAAAAAAAAAAAAAAAAAAAAAAAAAAAAAAAAAAAAAAAAGAACGACATTAAACCAATTGGGACTGGGCAGCAGGAATAGGCAGCTGCCTATAGGTAAAAAAAAAAAAAAAAAAAAAAAAAAAAAAAAAAGTAGGAAATTAAACTAATGGGGACTGGGTAGCAGGAATAGGCAGCTGCCTATAGGTAAAAAAAAAAAAAAAAAAAAAAAAAAAAGATAAACCAATGGGGACTGGGCAGTAGGAATAGGCAGCTGCCTATAGGTAAAAAAATAAAAATAAAAATAAAAAAAAGAAGGAATTATAACCAATGGGGACTGGGCAGGAGGAATATGCAGCTGCCTATAGGTTAAAAAAAGAAAAAAAAAAAGAAAAAAAAAAGGAAATTAAACCAATGGGGACTGGGTAGCAGGAATAGGCAGCTGCCTATAGGTAAAAAAAAAAAAAAAAGTGGAAATTAAACCAATGGGGACTGGGCAGCAGGAATAGGCAGCTGCCTATAGGTAAAAAAATAAAAAAAATAAAAAAAATAAAAAAATAAAAAAAGGAAAATAAACGAATGGGGACTGGGCAGCAGGAATAGGCAGTTGCCTATAGGTAAAAAAAAAAAAAAAAAAAAAACAAGGAAATTAAACCAATGGGGACTGGGCAGCAGGAATAGGCAGCTGCCTATTGGTAAAAAAAAAAAAAAAAAAAAAAAAAAATAAAAAAAAAAATAAAAAAAAAAAGGAAATATAACCAATGGGGACTGGGCAGCAGGAATAGGCATCTTCCTTTAGGTAAAAAAAAAAAAAAAAAAAAAAAAAAAAAAAAAAAAAAAAGATGCAAATTTAACCAAT
>CM075766.1:70247316-70257316 GCA_037974665.1 Ehretia macrophylla | reverse complement strand
GGGTAAAAAAAAAAAAAAAAAGGAAACAATAAAGGAAATTAATCCAATGGGGACTGGGCAACAGGAATAGGCCGCTGCCTATGGGTAAAAAAAAAAAAAAAAAGAAGGAAATTAAACCAATGGGGACTGGGCAGCAGAATAGGCCGCTGCCTATGGGTAAAAGAAAAAAAAAAAAGAAAAAAAAATGAAATTAAACAAATGGGGACTGGGCAGCAGGAATAGGCCGCTGCCTATGGGTTAAAAAAAAAAAAAAAAAAAAAAAAAAAAAAAAAAAAAAAAAAAAAAAGAATGAAATTAAACCAATGGGGACTGGGCAGCAGGAATAGGCCGCTGCCTATGGGTAAAAAAAAATAAAAAAAAGAAAAAAAAAAGAAAAAAAGAAGGAAATTCAACCAATGGGGACTGGGCAGCAGGAATAGGCCGCTGCCTATGGGTAAAAAAAAAAAAAAAAAAAGAAGGAAATTAAACCAATGGTGACTGGGCAGCAGGAATAGGACGCTGCCTATGGGTAAAAAAAAAATAAAAAAAAAGGAAAAAAAGAAAAAAAGAAGGAAATTAAACCAATGGGGACTGGGCAGCAGGAATAGGCCGCTGCTTATGGGTAAAAAAAAAAAAAAAAAAGAAGGAAATTAAACCAATGGGGACTGGGCAGCAGGACTAGGCCGCTGCCTATGGGTAAAAAAAAAAAAGAAAAAAAATGAAGGAAATTAAACAAATGGGGACTGGGCAGCATGAATACGCCGCTGCCAATGGGTAAAAAAAAAAAAAAAAAAAAAAAAAAAAAAAAAAAAAAAAAAAAAAAAAAAAAAAAAAAAAAAAAAAAAGAAAAAAAGAAGGAAATTAAACCAGTGGGGACTGGGCAGCAGGAATAGGCCGCTGCCTATGGGTAAAAAAAAAAAAAAAAAAAAAGAAGGAAATTAAACCAATGGTGACTGGGCAGTAGGAATAGGCCGCTGCCAATGGGTAAAAAAATAAAAAATAAAAAAAAATAAAATAAAATAAAATAAAAAATAAAATAAAATAAAAAAAAATGAATGAAATTAAACCAATGGGGACGGGGCAGCAGGACTAGGCCGCTGCCTATAGGTAAAAAAAAAAAAAAAATGAAGTTAATCCAATGGGGACTGGGCAGCAGGAATAGGCCGCTGCCTATGGTTAGAAAAAAAAAAAAAGAAGGAAATTAAACCAATGGGGACTGGGCAGCAGGAATAGGCCGCTGCCTATGGGTAAAAAAAAAAAAAAAAAAAAAAAGAAGGAAATTAAACCAATGGGGACTGGGCAGCAGGAATAGGCCGCTGCCTATGGAAAAAAAAAAGGAAACAATAAAGGAAATTAATCCAATGGGGACTGGGCAGCAGGAATAGGCCGGTGCCTATGGGTAAAAAAAAAAAAAAAAAAAAAAAAAAAAAAAAAAAAAGAAGAAAATTAAACCAATGGGGACTGGGCAGCAGGAATCGGCCGCTGAGTATGGGTAAAAAAAAAAAAAAAAAAAAAGAAAAAAAGAAGGAAATTAAACAAATGGGGACTGGGCAGCAGGAATAGGCCGCTGCCTATGGGTAAAAAAAAAAAAAAAAAAAAAAAAAAAGAGAAGGAAATTAAACCAATGGGGACTGCGCAGCAGGAATAGGCCACTGCCTATGGGTAAAAAAAAATAAAAAAAAAATAAAAAGAAGGAAATTAAACCAATGGGGACTGGGCAGCAGGAATAGGCCGCCGCCTAGGGGTAAAAAAAAAAAAAAAAAAAAAAAAAAAAGAAGGAAATTAAAGCAATGGGGACTGGGCAGCAGGAATAGGCCGCTGTTTATGGGTAAATAAAAAATAAAAAAAAAGGAAAAAAAGAAAAAAAGAAGGAAATTAAACCAATGGGGACTGGGCAGCAGAAATAGGCCGCTGCCTATGGGTAAAAATAAAAAAAATAAAAAAAATAAAAAAAAAGAAAAAAAGAAGGAAATTAAACCAATGGGGACTGGGCAGCCGGACTAGGCCGCTGCCTATAGGTAAAAAAAAAAAAAAAAAAAAAAAGAAAAAAAGAAAAAATGAATGAAATTAAACCAATGGGGACAGGGCAGTAGGAATAGGCCGCTGCCTATGGGTAAAAAAAAAAAAATGGAAAAAAAGAAAAAAAGAAGGAAATTAAACCAATGGGGACTGGGCAGCAGGAATAGGCCGCTACCTATATGTAAAAAAAAAAAAAAAAAAAAAAAAAAAGAAAAAAAAGAAAAAAAGAAGGAAATTAAACCAATGGGGACTGGGCAGCAGGAATAGGCCGCTGCCTATGGGTAAAAAAAAATAAAAAAAAAGAAAAAAAAAGAAAAAAAGAAGGAAATTAAACCAATGGGGACTGGGCAGCAGGAATCGGCCGCTGCCTATGGGTAAAAAAAATAAAAAAAAAGTAGGAAATTAAACCAATGGGGACTGGGCAGCAGGACTAGGCCGCTGCCTATGGGTAAAAAAAAAAAAGAAAAAAAAAAGAAGGAAATTAAACAAATGGGGACTGGGCAGCATGAATAGGCCGCTGCCAATGGGTAAAAAAAAATAAAAGAAAAAAAAAAAAAAGAAAAAAAAAGAAAAAAAGAAGAAAATTAAACCAATGGGGACTGGGCAGCAGGAATAGGCCGCTGCCTATGGGTAAAAAAAAAAAAGAAAAAAAGAAAAAAAAAAAAAAGAAAAAAAGAAGGAAATTAAACCAATGGGGACTGGGCAGCAGGAATAGGCCGCTGCCTATGGGTAAAAAAAAAAAAAAAAAAAAGAAGGAAATTAAACCAATGGTGACTGGGCAGCAGGAATAGGACGCTGCCTATGGGTTAAAAAAAAAATAAAAAAAAAAGGAAAAAAAGAAAAAAAGAAGGAAATTAAGCCAATGGGGACTGGGCAGCAGGAATAGGCCGCTGCCTATAGGTAAAAAAAAAAATTAAAAAAAAAAATGAAATTAAACCAATGGGGACGGGGTAGCAGGACTAGGCCGCTGCCTATAGGTAAAAAAAAAAAAAAAGGAAGTTAATCCAATGGGGACTGGGCAACAGGAATAGGCCGTTGCCTATGGGTAAAAAAAAAAAAAAAAAAAAAAAAGGAAACAATAAAGGAAATTAATCCAATGGGGACTGGGCAACAGAAATAGGCCGCTGCCTATGGGTAAAAAAAAAAAAAAAGAAGGAAATTGAACCAATGGGGACTGGGCAGCAGGAATAGGCCGCTGCCTATGGGTAAAAAAAAAAAAAAAAAAAAAAAAAAAAAAAAAGAAGGAAATTAAACCAATGGGGACTAGGCACCAGGAATAGGCCGCTGCCTATGGGTAAAAAAAAAAAAAAAGGAAACAATAAAGGAAATTAATCCAATGGGGACTGGGCAACAGGAATAGGCCGCTGCCTATGGGTAAAAAAAAAAAAAAAAAGAAGGAAATTAAACCAATAGGGACTGGGCAGCAGGAATAGGCCGCTGCCTATGGGTAAAAAAAAAAAAAAAAAAGAAAAAAAAAAGGAAATTAAACAAATGGGGACTGGGCAGCAGGAATAGGCCGCTGCCTTTGAGTAAAAAAAAAAAAAAAAAAAAAAAAGAAAAAAAGAAGGAAAATAAACCAACGGGGAATGGGGAGCAGGAAAAGGCCGCTGCCTATAAGGGAAAAAAAAAAAAAAAAAAAATAAAAAAAAAAGAAAAAAAGAAGGAAATTCAACCAATGGGGACTGGGCAGCAGGAATAGGCCGCTGCCTATGGGTAAAAAAAAAAGAAAAAAAAAAGAAGGAAATTAAACCAATGGTGACTGGGCAGCAGGAATAGGACGCTGCCTATGGGTAAAAAAAAATAAAAAAAAAGGAAAAAAAGAAAAAAAGAAGGAAATTAAACCAATGGGGACTGGGCAGCAGGAATAGGCCGCTGCTTATGGGTAAAAAAAATAAATAAATAAAAAAAAAAAAAGAAGGAAATTAAACCAATGGGGACTGGGCAGCAGGACTAGGCCGCTGCCTATGGGTAAAAAAAAAAAGAAAAAAAAAAGAAGGAAATTAAACAAATGGGGACTGGGCAGCATGAATAGGCCGCTGCCAATGGGTAAAAAAAAAAAAACAAAAAAAACAAAAAAAAAAACAAAAAAAAAGAAAAAAAGAATGAAATTAAACCAATGGGGACTGGGCAGCAGGAATAGGCCGCTTCCTATGGGTAAAAAAAAAAAAAGAAAAAAAAAAAAGAAAAAAAGAAGGAAATTAAACCAATGGGGACTGGGCAGCAGGAATAGGCCGCTGCCTATGGATAAAAAAAAAAAAAAAAAAAAAAAGAAGGAAATTAAACAAATGGTGACTGGGCAGCAGGAATAGGACGCTGCCTATGGGTTAAAAAAAAAATAAAAAAAAAGGAAAAAAAGAAAAAAAGAAGGAAATTAAACCAATGGGGACTGGGCAGCAGAATAGGCCGCTGCCTATGGGTAAAAAAAAAAAAAAAAAAAAAAAAGAATGAAATTAAACCAATGGGGACTGGGCAGCAGGAATAGGCCGCTGCCTATGGGTAAAAAAACAAAAAAAACAAAAAAAAACAAAAAAACAAAAAAAGAAGGAAATTAAACCAATGGGGACTGGGCAGCAAGAATAGGCCGCTGCCTATGGGTAAAAAAAAAAAAAAAAAAAAAAAAAAGGAATAAAAGAAGGAAATTAATCCATTGGGGACTGGGCAGCAGGAATAGGCCGCTGACTATGGGTAAAAAAAAAAAAAAAGAAGGAAATTAAACCAAAGGGGACTGGGCAGCAGGAATAGGCCGCTGCCTATGGGTAAAAAAAAAAAAAAAAAGAAGGAAATTAAACCAATGGGGACTAGGCAGCAGGAATAGGCCGCTGCCTATGGGTATAAAAAAAAAAAAAAAAAAAGAAGGAAATTAAACCAAAGGGGACTGGGTAGCAGGAATAGGCCGCTGCCTATGGGTAAAAAAAAAAAAAAAAGGAAAAAAAGAAGGAAATTAATCCAATGGGAACTGGGCAGCAGGAATAGGCCACTGCCTATGGGTAAAAAAAAAAAAAAAAAAAAAAAAAAAAAAAAAAAAAAAAAAAAAAAAAAAAGAAGGAAATTAAACCAATGGGGACTGGGCAGCAGGAATATGCCGCTGCCTATGGGTAAAAATAAAAAATAAAAATAAAAAATAAAAAAATAAAAATAAATAAAATAAAAAAAAGAATGAAATTAAACCAATGGGGACTGGGCAGCAGCAATAGGCCGCTGCCTATGGGTAAAAAAAAAAAAAAAAAAAAAAGAAAAAAAGAAGGAAATTAAACCAATGGGGACTGGGCAGCAGGAATAGGCCGCTGCCTATGGGTAAAAAAAAAAAAAAAAAAAAAAAAAAAAAAAAGGTAAAAAAGTAGGAAATTAATCCAATGGGGACTGGGCAGCAGGAATAGGCCGCTGCCTATGGGTAAAAATAAAAAATAAAAAATAAAAAAAAAATAATAAAAGGAAATCAATCCAATGGGGACTGGGCAGCAGGAATAGGCCGCTGCCTATGGGTAAAAAAAAATAAAAAAAAAGAAAAAAAAAAGAAAAAAAGAAGGAAATTAAACCAATGGGGACTGGGCAGCAGGAATAGGCCGCTGCCTATGGGTAAAAAAAAAAAAAAAAAAAAAAAGAAGGAAATTAAACCATAAGGGACTGGGCAGCAGAAATAGGCCGCTGCCTATGGGTTAAAAAAAAAAAAAAAAAAAAAAAAGAAAAAAAGAAGGAAATTAAACCAATGGGGACTGGGCAGCAGGACTAGGCCACTGCCTATATGTAAAAAAGAAAAAAGAAAAAAAAAGGAAATAAAGAAAAAAAGAAGGAAAGTAAACCAATGGAGACTGGGCAGCAGGACTAGGCCGCTGCCTATAGGTAAAAAAAAAAAAAAAGAAAAAAAAAAAAAAAGAAAAAAAGAAGGAAATTAAACCAATGGGGACTGGGCAGCAGGAATAGGCCGCTGCCTATGGGTAAAAAAAAAAAAAAAAGGAAACAAAAAAGGAAATTAATCCAATGGGGACTGGGCAGCAGGAATAGGCCGGTGCATATGGGTAAAAAAAAAAAAAAAAAAAAAAAAAAAAAAAAAAAAGAAGGAAATTAAACCAATGGGGACTGGGCAGCAGAAATAGGCCGCTGCCTATTGGTTAAAAAAAAAAAAAAAAAAAAGAAAAAAATGAACAAAAGTAGGAAATTAAACCAATGGGGACTGGGCAGCAGGACTAGGCCGCTGCCTATAGGTAAAAAAAAAAAAAAAAAAAAAAAAAAAAAAAAAAAAAAAAAAAAAAAAAAAGAAGGAAATTAAACCAATGGGGACTGGGCAGCAGGAATATGCCGCTGCCTATGGGTAAAAAAAAAAAAAAAAAAAAAAAAAAAAAAAAAAAAAAAAAAAAAAAAAAGAATGAAATTAAACCAATGGGGGCTGGGCAGCAGGAATAGGCCGCTGCCTATGGGTAAAAAAATAAAAAATAAAAATAAAAAAAGAAGGAAATTAAACCAATGTGGACTGGGCAGCAGGAATAGGCCGCTGCCTATGGGTAAAAAAAAAAAAAAAAAGGTAAAAAAGAAGGAAATTAATCCAATGGGGACTGGGCAGCAGGAATAGGCCGCTGCCTATGGGTAAAAAAAAAAAAAAAAAAAAAAAAAAAAAAAAAAAAAAAAGAAAAAAAAGAACAAAAGAAGGAAATTAAACCAATGGGGACTGGGCAGCAGGACTAGGCCGCTGCCTATAGGTAAAAAAAAAAAAAAAAAAAAAAAAAAAAAAAAAAAAAAAAAAGAAGGAAATTAAACCAATGGGGACTGGGCAGCAGGAATATGCCGCTGCCTATGGGTAAAAAAAAAAAAAAAAAAAAAAAAAAAAAAAAAAAAAAAAAAAAAAAAAAAAAGAGAAGGAAATTAAACCAATGGGGACTGGGCAGCAGAAATAGGCCGCTGCCTATTGGTTAAAAAAAAAAAAAAAAAAGAAAAAAAAGAACAAAAGAAGGAAATTAAACCAATGGGGACTGGGCAGCAGTACTAGGCCGCTGCCTATAGGTAAAAAAAAAAAAAAAAAAAAAAAAAAACAAGAAGGAAATTAAACCAATGGGGACTGGGCAGCAGGAATAGGCCGCTGCCTATGGGTAAAAAAAAAAAAAAAAAAAATGAAATTAAACCAATAAGGGACTGGGCAGCAGGAATAGGCCGCTGCCTATGGGTTAAAAAAAAAAAAAAAAAGAAGGAAATTAAACCAATGTGGACTGGGCAGCAGGAATAGGCCGCTGCCTATGGGTAAAAAAAAAAAAAAAAAAAGGTAAAAAAGAAGGAAATTAATCCAATGGGGACTGGGCAGCAGGAATAGGCCGTTGCCTATGGGTAAAAAATAAAAAAATAAAAATAAAAATAAAAAAAAATAAAAGGAAATCAATCCAATGGGGACTGGGCAGCAGGAATAGGCCGCTGCCTATTGGTAAAAAAAAAAAAAAAAAAAAAAAAAGAAGGAAATTAAACCAATGGGTACTGGGCAGCAGGAATAGGCCGCTGCCTATGGGTAAAAATAAAAAATAAAAATAAAAAAAGAAAAAAGAAGGAAATTAAACCAATGTGGACTGGGTAGCAGGAATAGGCCGCTGCCTATGGGTAAAAAAAAAAAAAAATGGAAACAATAAACGAAATTAATCCAATGGGGACTGGGCAGCAGGAATAGGCCGCTGCCTATGGGTAAAAAAAAAAAAAAAAAAAGGTAAAAAAGAAGGAAATTAATCCAATGGGGACTGGGCAGCAGGAATAGGCCGTTGCCTATGGGTAAAAAATAAAAAAATAAAAAAAAAAATAAAAAAAAATAAAAGGAAATCAATCCAATGGGGACTGGGCAGCAGTAATAGGCCGCTGCCTATGGGTAAAAAAAAAAAAAAAAAAAAAAAAAGAAGGAAATTAAACCAATGGGTACTGGGCAGCAGGAATAGGCCGCTGCCTATGGGTAAAAATAAAAAATAAAAATAAAAAAAGAAAAAAGAAGGAAATTAAACCAATGTGGACTGGGCAGCAGGAATAGGCCGCTGCCTATGGGTAAAAAAAAAAAAAATGGAAACAATAAACGAAATTAATCCAATGGGGACTGGGCAGCAGGAATAGGCCACTGCCTATGGGTAAAAAAAAAAAAAAAAAAAAAAAAAAAAAAAAAAAAAAAAAAAAAAAAAAGAAGGAAATTAAACCAATGGGGACTGGGCAGCAGGAATATGCCGCTGCGTATGGGTAAAAAAAAAAAAAAAAAAAAAAAAAAAAAAAAAAAGAATGAAATTAAACCAATGGGGACTGGGCAGCAGGAATAGGGCCGCTGCCTATGGGTAAAAAAAAAAAAAAAAAGAAGGAAATTAAACCAATGGGGACTGGGCAGCAGGAATAGGCCGCTGCCTATGGGTAAAAAAAAAAAAAAAAAAAAAAAAAAAAAAAGGTAAAAAAGTAGGAAATTAATCCAATGGGGACTGGGCAGCAGGAATAGGCCGCTGCCTTTGGGTAAAAAAAAAATAAAAAAAAAATAATAATAATAAAAGGAAATCAATCCAATGGGGACTGGGCAGCAGGAATAGGCCGCTGCCTATGGGTAAAAAAAAAAATAAAAAAAAAAGAAAAAAAAAAAAAGAAAAAAAGAAGGAAATTAAACCAATGGGGACTGGGCAGCAGGTATATGCCGCTGCCTATGGGTAAAAAAAAAAAAAAAAGAAGGAAATTAAACCAATGGGGACTGGGCAGCAGAAATAGGCCGCTGCCTATGGGTTAAAAAAAAAAAAAAAAAAGAAAAAAAGAAAAAAAGAAGGAAATTAAACCAATGGGGACTGGGCAGCAGGACTAGGCCACTGCCTATAGGTAAAAAAGAAAAAAGAAAAAAAAGGAAATAAAGAAAAAAAGAAGGAAATTAAACCAATGGGGACTGGGCAGCAGGACTAGGCCGCTGCCTATAGGTAAAAAAAAAAAAAAAAAAAAAAAAAAAAAAAAAAAAAAAAAAAAAAAAAAAAAAAAAACAGAAAAAAAGAAAAAAAGAAGGAAATTAAACCAATGGGGACTGGGCAGCAGGAATAGGCCGCTGCCTATGGGTAAAAAAAAAAAAAAAAAAAAAAAAAAAAAAAAAAAAAAGAAGGAAATTAAACCAATGGGGACTGGGCAGCAGAAATAGGCCGCTGCCTATGGGTTAAAAAAAAAAAAAAAAAAAAAGAAAAAAAAGAACAAAAGAAGGAAATTAAACCAATGGGGACTGGGCAGCAGGACTAGGCCGCTGCCTATAGGTAAAAAAAAAAATAAAAAATAAAAAATAAAAAAAAAAAAAGAAAAAAAGAAAAAAAGAAAAAAATTAAACCAATAGTGACTGGCCAGCACGAATATGCCGCTGCCTATGGGTAAAAAAAAAAAAAAAAAAAAAAAAAAAAAAAAAAAAAAAGAATGAAATTAAACCAATGGGGGCTGGGCAGCAGGAATAGGCCGCTGCCTATGGGTAAAAAAAAAAAAAAAAAAAAAGAAAAAAAGAAGGAAATTAAACCAATGTGGACTGGGCAGCAGGAATAGGCCGTTGCCTATGGGTAAAAAAAAAAAAAAAAAAAAGGTAAAAAAGAAGGAAATTAATCCAATGGGGACTGGGCAGCAGGAATAGGCCGCTGCCTATGGGTAAAAAATAAAAAAATAAAAATAAAAATAAAAAAAAATAAAAGGAAATTAAACCAATGGGGACTGGGCAGCAGGAATAAGCCGCTGCCTATAGTTAAAAAAAAAAAAAAAAAAAAGAAAATTAAACCAATGGGGACTGGGCAGCAGGAATAGGCCGCTGCCTATAGGTAAAAATAAAAAATAAAAATAAAAAAAGAAAAAAGAAGGAAATTAAACCAATGGGGACTGGGCAGCAGAAATAGGCCGCTGCCTATGGGTAAAAAAAAAAAAAATGGAAACAATAAACGAAATTAATCTAATGGGGACTGGGCAACAGGAATAGGCCGCTGCCTATGGGTAAAAAAAAAAAAAAAAAAAAAGAATTAAATTAAACCAATGGGGACTGGGCAGCAGGAATAGGCCGCTA
>CM075766.1:70214816-70239816 GCA_037974665.1 Ehretia macrophylla | reverse complement strand
AAAAAAAAGAAAAAAAGAAGGAAATTAAACCAAAGGGGACTGGGCAGCAGGAATAGGCCGCAGCCTATGGGTAAAAAAAAATTAAAAAAAAAAAAAAAAAAAGAAGTAAATTAAACTAATGGGGATTGGGCAGCAGAAATAGGACGCTTCCTATGGGTTAAAAAAAAAAAAAGAAAAAAAAAAGAAAAAAAGTAGGAAATTAAACTAATGGGGACTGGGCAGCAGGACTAGGCCACTGCCTATAGGTAAAAAAAAAAAAAAAAGGAAAAAAAGAAAAAAAGATGGAAATTAAACCAATGGGGAATGGGTAGCAGGAATAGGCCGCTGCCTTTGGGTTAAAAGAAAAAAAATATAAAAAATAAAAAAATAAAAAAAGAAGGAAATTAAACCAATGGGAACTGGGCAGCAGGAATAGGCCGCTGCCTATGGGTAATAAAAAAAAAAAAAAATAATAAAAAAATAAAAAAAGAAGGAAATTAAACCAATGGGGACTGGGCAGCAGGAATAGGCCGCTACCTATGGGTAAAAAAAAAAAAAAAAAAAAAAAGAAAAAAGTAGGAAATTAAACCAATGGGGACTGGGCAGCAGAAATAGGCCGCTGCCTATGGGTAAAAAAAAAAAAAAAAAAAAAAAAAAAAGAAAAAAAGAAGGAAATTAAACTAATGGGGACGCCAGCAGGAATACGCCGCTGCCTATGGGTAAAAAAAAAAAAGGAAACAATAAAGGAAATTAATCCAATGGGGACTGGGCAGCAGGAATATGCCGCTGCCTATGGGTAAAAAAATAAAAAATAAAAAAAAGGAAACAATAAAGGAAATTAATCCAATGGGGACTGGGCAGCAGCAATCGGCCGATGGCTATGGGTAAAAAAAAAAAAAAAAAAAAAAAAGAAAAAAAGAAAAAAAGAAGGAAATTAAACCAATGGGGACTGGGCAGCAGGAATAGGCCGCTGCCTATGGGTAAAAAAAAAATAAAAAAAAAGAAAAAAAAAAAAGAAAAAAAGAAGGAAATTAAACCAATGGGGACTGGGCAGCAGGAATAGGCCGCTGCCTATGGGTAACAAAAAAAAAAAGAAAAAAAGAAAAAAAGAAGGAAATTAAACCAATGGGGACTGGGCAGCAGGAATAGGCCGCTGTCTATGGGTAAAAAAAAAAAAAAAAAAGTAGGAAATTAAACCAATGGGGACTGAGCAGCAGGAATAGGCCGCTACCTATGGGTAAAAATAAAAAAAAAAAAAAAAAAAAGAACGAAATTAAACCAATGGGGACTGGGCAGCAGGACTAGGCCGCTGCCTATAGGTAAAAAAAAAAAAAAAGAAGGAAATTAATCCAATGGGGACTGGGCAGCAGGAATAGGCCGCTGTCTATGGGTAAAAAAAAAAAAAAAAGAAGGAAATTAAACCAATGGGGACTGGGCAGCAGGAATAGACCGCTGCCTATGGGTAAAAAAAAAAAAGGAAACAATAAAGGAAATTAATCCAATGGGGACTGGGCAGCAGGAATAGGCCGCTGCCTATGGGTAAAAAAAAAAAAAAAAAAAAAAAAAAAAAAAAAAAAAAAAAAAAAAAAAAAAAAAAGAAGGAATTTAAACCAATAGGGACTGGGCAGCAGGAATAGGCCGCTGCCTATGGGTAAAAAAAAAAAAAAAAAGAAAAAAAAAGAAAAAAAGAAGGAAATTAAACAAATGGGGACTGGGCAGCAGGAATAGGCCGCTGCCTATGGGTAAAAAAAAAAAAGAAAAAAAAAAAGAAAAAAAGAAGGAAATTAAACAAATGGGGACTGGGCAGCAGGAATAGGACGCTGCCTATGGGTAAAAAAAAAAAAAAAAAAAAAAAAAAAAAAAAGAACAAAAGAAGGAAATTAAACCAATGGGGACTGGGCAGCAGGAATATGACGCTGCCTATGGGTAAAAAAAAAAAAAAAAAAAAAGGAAACAATAAAGGAAATTAATCCAATGGGGACTGGGCAGCAGGAATAGGCCGCTGCCTATGGGTAAAAAAAAAAGAAAAAAAAAGAAGGAAATTAAACCAATGGGGACTGGGCAGCAGGAATAGGCCGCTGCCTATGTGTAAAAAATAAAAAAATAAAAAAATAAAAAAAAGAAGGAAATTAAACCAATGGGGACTGGGCAGCAGGAATAGGCCGCTGCCTATAGGTAAAAAAAAAAAAAAAAAAAAAAAAAAAAAAAAAAAAAAAAAAAAAAGAAAAAAAGAAGGAAATTAAACCAATGGGGACTGGGCAGCAGGAATAGGCCGCTGCCTATGGGTAAAAATAAAAAATAAAAAAAAAGAAAAAAAGAAGGAAATTAAACCAATGGGGACTGGACAGCGGGAATAGGCCGCCACCTATATGTAAAAAAAAAAAAAAAAAAAAAAAAAAAAAAAAGAAGGAAATTAAACCAATGGGGACTGGGCAGCAGGAATAGGCCGTTGCCTATGGGTAAAAAAAAAAAAAAAAAAGAAAAAAAGTAGGAAATTAAACCAATGGGGACTGGGCAGCATGAATAGGCCGCTGCCTATGGGTAAAAAAAAAAGAAAAAAAAAAGAAGGAAATTAAACCAATGGGGACTGGGCAGCAGGAATAGGCCGCCACCTATATGTAAAAAAAAAAAAAAAAAAAAAAAAAAAAAAGAAAAAAAAGAAAAAAAGAAGGAAATTAAACCAATGGGGACTGGGCAGCAGGAATAGGCCGTTGCCTATGGTTAAAAAAAAAAAAAAAAAAAGAAAAAAAGTAGGAAATTAAACCAATGGGGACTGGGCAGCATGAATAGGCCGCTGCCTATGGGTAAAAAAAAAAAAAAAAAAAGATGGAAATTAAACCAATGGGGACTGGGCAGCAGGAATAGGCCGCTGCCTATGGGTAAAAAAAAAAAAAAAAAAAAGAAAAAAAGAAGGAAATTAAACCAATGGGGACTGGGCAGCAGGAATATGACGCTGCCTATGGGTAAAAAAAAAAAAAAAAGGAAACAATAAAGGAAATTAATCCAATGGGGACTGGGCAGCAGGAATAGGCCGCTGCCTATGGGTAAAAAAAAAAAAAAAAAAAAGAAGGAAATTAAACCAATGGGGACTGGGCAGCAGGAATAGGCCGCTGCCTATGGGTAAAAAAATAAAAAATAAAAAAATAAAAAAAGAACGAAATTAAACCAATGAGGATTGGGCAGCAGGAATAGGCCGCTGCCTATAGGTAAAAAAAAAAAAAAAAAAAAAAAAAAAAAAAAAAGAAGGAAATTAAACTAATGGGGACTGGGCAGCAGGAATAGGCCGCTGCCTATGGGTAAAAAAAAAAAAAAAAAAAAGAAAAAAAGAAGTAAATTAAACCAATGGGGACTGGGCAGCAGGAATAGGCCGCTGCCTATGGGTAAAAAAAAAAAAAAAGAAAAAAAAAAAAGAAAAAAAGAAGGAAATTAAACCAATGGGGACTGGGCAGCAGGAATAGGCCGCTGCCTATGGGTAAAAAAAAAAAAAAAAAAAAAAAGAAAAAAAAAAAGAAGGAAATTAAACCAATGGGGATTGGGCAGCAGGAATAGGCCGCAGCCTATGGGTAGTAAAAAAAAAAAAAAAAAAAAAAAGAAGGAAATTAAACCAATGGGGACTGGGCAGCAGGTATAGGCCTCTGCCTATGGGTAAAAAAAAAAAAAAAAAAAAAAAGGAAAAAATAAAGGAAATTAATCTAATGGGGACTGGGCAGCAGGATTAGGCCGCTGCCTATGGGTAAAAAAAAAAAAAAAAAAAAAAAAAAAAGAAGGAAATTAAACCAATGGGGACTGGGCAGCAGGAATAGGCCGCTGCCTATGGGTAAAAAAAAAAAAGAAAAAAAAAAAAAAGAAGGAAATTAAACAAATGGGGACTGGGCAGCAGGAATAGGCCGCTGCCTATGGGTAAAAAAAAAAAAAAAAAAAAGAAAAGAAAAAAAGAAGGAAATTAAACCCATGGGGACTGCGCAGCAGGAATAGGCCGCTGCCTATGGGTAAAAAATAAAATAAAAAAAAAAAAGAAGGAAATTAAACCAATGTGGACTGGGCAGAAGGAATTGGCCGCTGCCTATGGGCAAAAAAAAAAAAAAAGGAAATTAAACCAATGGGGACTGGGCAGCAGGAATAGGCCGCTGTCTATGGGTAAAAATAAATAAAAAACAAATGGAAAAAAAGAAAAAAAGAAGGAAATTAAACCAATGGGGACTGGGCAGCAGGAATAGGCCGCTGCCTATGCGTAAAAATAAAAAAAATAAAAAAAATAAAAAAAAAAGAAAAAATGAAGGAAATTAAACCAATGGGGACTGGGCAGCCGGACTAGGCCGCTGCCTATAGGTAAAAAAAAAAAAAAAAAAAAAAAGGAAAAAAGGAAAAAATGCAAAAAAGAAGGAAATTAAACCAATTGGGACTGGGCAGTAGGAATAGGCCGCTGCCAATGGGTAAAAAAAAAAAATGGAAAAAAAGAAAAAAAGAAGGAAATTAAACCAATGGGGACTGGGCAGCAGGAATAGGCCGTTGCCTATGGGTAAAAAAAAAAAAAAAAAAAAAGTAGGAAATTAAACCAATGGGGACTAGGCAGCAGGAATAGGCCGCTGCCTATGGGTAAAAAAAAAAAAAAAAAAAAAAAAAAAAAAAAAAAAAAAAACGAAAAGAAGGAAATTAAACCAATGGGGACTGGGCAGCAGGAATAGGCCGATGCCTATGGGTAAAAAAAAAAGAAGGAAATTAAACCAATGGGGACTGGGCAGCAGGAATAGGCCGCTGTCTATGGGTAAAAAAAGAAATAAAAAAAAGGAAAAAAAGAAAAAAAGAAGGAAATTAAACCAATGGGGACTGGGCAGCAAGAATAGGCCGCTGCCTATGGGTAAAAATAAAAAAAATAAATAAAATTAAAAAAAAAAAAAAGAAGGAAATTAAACCAATGGGGATTGGGCAGCCGGACTAGGCCGCTGCCTATAGGTAAAAAAAAAAAAAAAAAAAGTAAAAAAGGAAAAAAAGAAAAAAAGAAGGAAATTAAACCAATGGGGACTGGGCAGTAGGAATAGGCCGCTGCCAATGGGTAAAAAAAAAATGGAAAAAAAGAAAAAAAGAAGGAAATTAAACCAATGGGGACTGGGCAGCGGGAATAGGCCGCTACCTATATGTAAAAAAAAAAAAAAAAAAAAAAAAAAAAAAAGAAAGAAAAAAAAGAAGGAAGTTAAACCAATGGGGACTGGGCAGCAGGAATAGGCCGCTGCCTATGGGTAAAAAAAAAAAAAAAAGTAGGAAATTAAACCAATGGGGACTGGGCGGCAGGAATAAGCCGCTGCTTATGGGTAAAAAAAAAAAAAAAAAAAAAAATGAAAAAAAGAAAAAAAGAATGAAATTAAACCAATGGGGACTGGGCAGCAGGAAGAGGCCGCTACCTATGGGTAAAAAATAAAAAAATAAATAAAAAAAAAGGAAAAAAAGAAGGAAATTAATCCAATGGGGACTGGGCAGCAGGAATAGGCCGCTGCCTATGGGTAAAAAAAAAAAAAAAAAAAAGAAAAAAAAAAAAGAAAAAAAGAAGGAAATTAAACCAATGGGGACTGGGCAGCAGGAATAGGCCGCTGCCTATGGGTAAAAAAAAAAAAAAAAAAAAAAAAAAGAAAAAAAGAAGGAAATTAAATAAATGGGGACTGGGCAGCAGGAATAGGCCGCTGCATATGGGTAAAAAAAAAAATGAAACAATAAAGGAAATTAATCCAATGGGGACTGGGCAGCAGGAATAGGCCGCTGCCTATGGGTAAAAAAAAAAAAAAAAAAAGAAGTAAATTAAACCAATGGGGACTGGGCAGCAGGAATAGGCCGCTGCCTATGGGTAAAAAAAAAAAAAAAAAAAAAAAAAAAAAAAAAAAAAAAAAAAAAAAAAGAAGGAAATTAAACCAATGGGGACTGGGCAGCAGGAATAGGCCGCTGCGTATGGGTAAAAAAAAAAAAAAGGAAACAATAAAGGAAATTAATCCAATGGGGACTGGGCAGCAGGAATAGGCCGGTGCATATGGGTAAAAAAAAAAAAAAAAAAAGAAGGAAATTAAACCAATGGGGACTGGGCAGCAGTAATAAGCCGCTGCCTATGGGTAAAAAAAAAAAAAAAGAAAAAAAAAAAAAAAGAATGAAATTAAACCAATGGGGACTGGGCAACAAGAATAGGCCGCTGCCTATGGGTAAAAAAAAAAAAAAAAAAAAAAAAAAAGAAGGAAATTAAGCCAATGGGGACTGGGCAGCAGGAATAGGCCGCTGCCTATGGGTAAAAAAAAAAATAATAATAAAAAAATAAAAAAATAAGGAAATTAAACCAATGGGGACTGGGCAGCAGGAATATGACGCTGCCTATGGGTAAAAAAAAAAAAAAAAAAGGAAACAATAAAGGAAATTAATCCAATGGGGACTGGGCAGCAGGAATAGGCCGCTGCATATGGGTAAAAAAAAAAAAAAAAAAAAAGAAGGAAATTAAACCAATGGGGACTGGGCAGCAGGAATAGGCCGCTGCCTATGGGTAAAAAAAAAAAAAAAAAAAGAAGGAAATTAATCCAATGGGGACTGGGCAGCAGGAATAGGCCGCTGCCTATGGGTAAAAATAAAAATAAAAAAAAATAAAAAAAAATAAAAGGAAATCAATCCAATGGGGACTGGGCAGCAGGAATAGGCCGCTGCCTATGGGTAAATAAAAAAAAAAAAAAAAAAAAAAAAAAAAAAAGAAGGAAATTAAACCAATGGGGACTGGGCAGCAGGAATAGGCCGCTGCCTATGGGTAAAAAATAAAAAATAAAAAAAGAAGGAAATTAAACCAATGGGGACTGGGTAGCAGGAATAGGCCGCTGCCTATGGGTAACAAAAAAAAGAAAAAAAAAAGAAAAAAAGAAGGAAATTAAACCAAAGGGGACTGGGCAGCAGGAATAGGCCGCAGCCTATGGGTAAAAAAAAATTAAAAAAAAAAAAAAAAAAAGAAGTAAATTAAACTAATGGGGATTGGGCAGCAGAAATAGGACGCTGCCTATGGGTTAAAAAAAAAAAAAAGAAAAAAAAAAAGAAAAAAAGAAGGAAATTAAACCAATGGGGACTGGGTAGCAGGACTAGGCCACTGCCTATCGGTAAAAAAAAAAAAAAAAGGAAAAAAAGAAAAAAAGATGGAAATTAAACCAATGGAGAATGGGCAGCAGGAATAGGCCGCTGCCTACGGGTAAAAAAAAAAAAAAAAAAAAAAAAAAAAAAAGAAGGAAATTAAACCAATGGGGACTGGGCAGCAGGAATAGGCCGCTGCATATGGGTAAAAAAAAAAAAAAAAAAAAAAAAAAAAAAAAAAAAAAAGAAAAAAAGAAAGAAATTAAACCAATGGGGACTGGGCAGCAGGAATAGGCCGCTACCTATATGTAAAAAAAAAAAATTAAATAAATAAATAAATAAATAAAAGAAAAAAAGAAAAAAAGAAGGAAATTAAAACAATGGGGACTGGGCAGCAGGAATAGGCCGTTGCATATGGGTAAAAAAAAAAAAAAAAAAAAAGAAAAAAAGTAGGAAATTAAACCAATGGGGACTGGGCAGCAGAAATAGGCCGCTGCCTATGGGTAAAAAAAAAAAAAAAAAAAAAAAAAAAAAAAAAGAAAAAAAAAAAGGAAAAAAGAAAAAAAGAATGAAATTAAACCAATGGGGACTGGGCAGCAGGAATATGCCGCTGCCTATGGGTAAAAAAAAAAAAGGAAACAATAAAGGAAATTAATCCAATGGGGACTGGGCAGCAGGAATATGCCGCTGCCTATGGGTAAAAAAATAAAAAATAAAAAAAAATATAAAAAGGAAACAATAAAGGAAATTAATCCAATGGGGACTGGGCAGCAGCAATCGGCCGCTGCCTATGGGTAAAAAAAAAAAAAAAAGAAAAAAAGAAAAAAAGAAGGAAATTAAACCAATGGGGACTGGGCAGCAGGAATAGGCCGCTGCCTATGGGTAAAAAAAAAATAAAAAAAAAGAAAAAAAAAAAAAGAAAAAAAGAAGGAAATTAAACCAATGGGGACTGGGCAGCAGGAATAGGCCGCTGCCTATGGGTAACAAAAAAAAAAAAAAGAAAAAAAGAAGGAAATTAAACCAATGGGGACTGGGCAGCAGGAATAGGCCGCTGTCTATGGGTAAAAAAAAAAAAAGAAGAAAAAAAGTAGGAAATTAAACCAATGGGGACTGGGCAGCAGGAATAGGCCGCTACCTATGGGTAAAAAAAATAAAAAAAAAAAAAAGAAAAAAAGAACGAAATTAAACCAATGGGGACTGGGCAGCACGACTAGGCCGCTGCCTATAGGTAAAAAAAAAAAAAAAAAAAAAAAAAAAGAAGGAAATTAATCCAATGGGGACTGGGCAGCAGGAATAGGCCGCTGCCTATGGGTAAAAAAAAAAAAAAAAAGGAAATTAAACCAATGGGGACTGGGCAGCAGGAATAGACCGCTGCCTATGGGTAAAAAAAAAAAGAAAAAAAAAAAGGAAACAATAAAGGAAATTAATCCAATGGGGACTGGGCAGCAGGAATAGGCCGCTGCCTATGGGTAAAAAAAAAAAAAAAAAAAAAAAAAAAAAAAAAAAAAAAGAAGGAATTTAAACCAATGGGGACTGGGCAGCAGGAATAGGCCGCTGCCTATGGGTAAAAAAAAAAAAAAAAAAAAAAAGAAGGAAATTAAACCAATGGGGACTGGGCAGCAGGAATAGGCCGCTGTCTATGGGTAAAAAAAAAATTAAAAAAAGGAAAAAAATAAAAAAAAAGGAAATTAAACCAATGGGGACTGGGCAGCAAGAATAGGCCGCTGCCTATGGGTAAAAATAAAAAAAATAAAAAAAATATATAAAAAAAAAGAAGGAAATTAAACCAATGGGGACTGGGCAGCCGGACTAGGCCGCTGCCTATAGGTTAAAAAAAAAAAAAAAAAAGTAAAAAAGGAAAAAAAGAAAAAAAGAAGGAAACTAAACCAATGGGGACTGGGCAGTAGGAATAGGCCGCTGCCAATGGGTAAAAAAAAAAAATGGAAAAAAAGAAGAAAAGAAGGAAATTAAACCAATGGGGACTGGGCAGCGGGAATAGGCCGCTACCTATATGTAAAAAAAAAAAAAAAAAAAAAAAAAGAAAAAAAGAAGGAAGTTAAACCACTGGGGACTGGGCAGCAGGAATAGGCCGCCGCCTATGGGTAAAAAAAAAAAAAAAAAAAAAGTATGAAATAAACCAATGGGGACTGGGCAGCAGGAATAGGTCGCTGCCTATGGGTAAAAAAAAAAAGGAAAAAAAGAAAAAAAGAAGGAAATTAAACCAATGGGGACTGGGTAGCAGGAATAGGCCGCTGCCTATGGGTAACAAAAAAAAAAAAAAAAAAGAAAAAAAGAAGGAAATTAAACCAAAGGGGACTGGGCAGCAGGAATAGGCCGCAGCCTATGGGTAAAAAAAAATTAAAAAAAAAAAAAAAAAAAGAAGTAAATTAAACTAATGGGGATTGGGCAGCAGAAATAGGACGCTTCCTATGGGTTAAAAAAAAAAAAAGAAAAAAAAAAGAAAAAAAGTAGGAAATTAAACTAATGGGGACTGGGCAGCAGGACTAGGCCACTGCCTATAGGTAAAAAAAAAAAAAAAAGGAAAAAAAGAAAAAAAGATGGAAATTAAACCAATGGGGAATGGGTAGCAGGAATAGGCCGCTGCCTATGGGTAAAAATTAAAAAAAAAAAAAAAATAAAAAAATAAAAAAAGAAGGAAATTAAACCAATGGGAACTGGGCAGCAGGAATAGGCCGCTGCCTATGGGTAATAAAAAAAAAAAAATAATAAAAAAATAAAAAAAGAAGGAAATTAAACCAATGGGGACTGGGCAGCAGGAATAGGCCGCTACCTATGGGTAAAAAAAAAAAAAAAAAAAAAAAGAAAAAAGTAGGAAATTAAACCAATGGGGACTGGGCAGCAGAAATAGGCCGCTGCCTATGGGTAAAAAAAAAAAAAAAAAAAAAAAAAAAAAGAAAAAAAGAAGGAAATTAAACTAATGGGGACGCCAGCAGGAATACGCCGCTGCCTATGGGTAAAAAAAAAAAAAGGAAACAATAAAGGAAATTAATCCAATGGGGACTGGGCAGCAGGAATATGCCGCTGCCTATGGGTAAAAAAATAAAAAATAAAAAAAAGGAAACAATAAAGGAAATTAATCCAATGGGGACTGGGCAGCAGCAATCGGCCGATGGCTATGGGTAAAAAAAAAAAAAAAAAAAAAAAAGAAAAAAAGAAAAAAAGAAGGAAATTAAACCAATGGGGACTGGGCAGCAGGAATAGGCCGCTGCCTATGGGTAAAAAAAAAATAAAAAAAAAGAAAAAAAAAAAAGAAAAAAAGAAGGAAATTAAACCAATGGGGACTGGGCAGCAGGAATAGGCCGCTGCCTATGGGTAACAAAAAAAAAAAGAAAAAAAGAAAAAAAGAAGGAAATTAAACCAATGGGGACTGGGCAGCAGGAATAGGCCGCTGTCTATGGGTAAAAAAAAAAAAAAAAAAGTAGGAAATTAAACCAATGGGGACTGAGCAGCAGGAATAGGCCGCTACCTATGGGTAAAAATAAAAAAAAAAAAAAAAAAAAGAACGAAATTAAACCAATGGGGACTGGGCAGCAGGACTAGGCCGCTGCCTATAGGTAAAAAAAAAAAAAAAGAAGGAAATTAATCCAATGGGGACTGGGCAGCAGGAATAGGCCGCTGTCTATGGGTAAAAAAAAAAAAAAAAGAAGGAAATTAAACCAATGGGGACTGGGCAGCAGGAATAGACCGCTGCCTATGGGTAAAAAAAAAAAAAGGAAACAATAAAGGAAATTAATCCAATGGGGACTGGGCAGCAGGAATAGGCCGCTGCCTATGGGTAAAAAAAAAAAAAAAAAAAAAAAAAAAAAAAAAAAAAAAAAAAAAAAAAAAAAGAAGGAATTTAAACCAATAGGGACTGGGCAGCAGGAATAGGCCGCTGCCTATGGGTAAAAAAAAAAAAAAAAGAAAAAAAAAGAAAAAAAGAAGGAAATTAAACAAATGGGGACTGGGCAGCAGGAATAGGCCGCTGCCTATGGGTAAAAAAAAAAAAGAAAAAAAAAAGAAAAAAAGAAGGAAATTAAACAAATGGGGACTGGGCAGCAGGAATAGGACGCTGCCTATGGGTAAAAAAAAAAAAAAAAAAAAAAAAAAAAAAAAAGAACAAAAGAAGGAAATTAAACCAATGGGGACTGGGCAGCAGGAATATGACGCTGCCTATGGGTAAAAAAAAAAAAAAAAAAAAAAGGAAACAATAAAGGAAATTAATCCAATGGGGACTGGGCAGCAGGAATAGGCCGCTGCCTATGGGTAAAAAAAAAAGAAAAAAAAAGAAGGAAATTAAACCAATGGGGACTGGGCAGCAGGAATAGGCCGCTGCCTATGTGTAAAAAATAAAAAAATAAAAAAATAAAAAAAAGAAGGAAATTAAACCAATGGGGACTGGGCAGCAGGACTACGCCGCTGCCTATAGGTAAAAAAAGAGACAAAAAAAAAAAAAAAGGAAAAAAAAAAAAAAAAGAAAAAAAGAAGGAAATTAAACCAATGGGGACTGGGCAGCAGGAATAGGCCGCTGCCTATGGGTAAAAATAAAAAATAAAAAAAAAAGAAAAAAAGAAGGAAATTAAACCAATGGGGACTGGACAGCGGGAATAGGCCGCCACCTATATGTAAAAAAAAAAAAAAAAAAAAAAAAAAAAAAACAAGGAAATTAAACCAATGGGGACTGGGCAGCAGGAATAGGCCGCTGTAAAAAAAAAAAAAAAAAAAGAAAAAAAGTAGGAAATTAAACCAATGGGGACTGGGCAGCATGAATAGGCCGCTGCCTATGGGTAAAAAAAAAAGAAAAAAAAAAGAAGGAAATTAAACCAATGGGGACTGGGCAGCAGGAATAGGCCGCCACCTATATGTAAAAAAAAAAAAAAAAAAAAAAAAAAAAAAAGAAAAAAAAGAAAAAAACAAGGAAATTAAACCAATGGGGACTGGGCAGCAGGAATAGGCCGCTGTAAAAAAAAAAAAAAAAAAAGAAAAAAAGTAGGAAATTAAACCAATGGGGACTGGGCAGCATGAATAGGCCGCTGCCTATGGGTAAAAAAAAAAAAAAAAAAAGATGGAAATTAAACCAATGGGGACTGGGCAGCAGGAATAGGCCGCTGCCTATGGGTAAAAAAAAAAAAAAAAAAAAGAAAAAAAGAAGGAAATTAAACCAATGGGGACTGGGCAGCAGGAATATGACGCTGCCTATGGGTAAAAAAAAAAAAAAAAAGGAAACAATAAAGGAAATTAATCCAATGGGGACTGGGCAGCAGGAATAGGCCGCTGCCTATGGGTAAAAAAAAAAAAAAAAAAAGAAGGAAATTAAACCAATGGGGACTGGGCAGCAGGAATAGGCCGCTGCCTATGGGTAAAAAAATAAAAAATAAAAAAATAAAAAAAGAACGAAATTAAACCAATGAGGATTGGGCAGCAGGAATAGGCCGCTGCCTATAGGTAAAAAAAAAAAAAAAAAAAAAAAAAAAAAAAAAAGAAGGAAATTAAACTAATGGGGACTGGGCAGCAGGAATAGGCCGCTGCCTATGGGTAAAAAAAAAAAAAAAAAAAAGAAAAAAAGAAGTAAATTAAACCAATGGGGACTGGGCAGCAGGAATAGGCCGCTGCCTATGGGTAAAAAAAAAAAAAAAGAAAAAAAAAAAAGAAAAAAAGAAGGAAATTAAACCAATGGGGACTGGGCAGCAGGAATAGGCCGCTGCCTATGGGTAAAAAAAAAAAAAAAAAAAAAAAGAAAAAAAAAAAGAAGGAAATTAAACCAATGGGGATTGGGCAGCAGGAATAGGCCGCAGCCTATGGGTAGTAAAAAAAAAAAAAAAAAAAAAAGAAGGAAATTAAACCAATGGGGACTGGGCAGCAGGTATAGGCCGCTGCCTATGGGTAAAAAAAAAAAAAAAAAAAAAAAGGAAAAAATAAAGGAAATTAATCTAATGGGGACTGGGCAGCAGGATTAGGCCGCTGCCTATGGGTAAAAAAAAAAAAAAAAAAAAAAAAAAAAGAAGGAAATTAAACCAATGGGGACTGGGCAGCAGGAATAGGCCGCTGCCTATGGGTAAAAAAAAAAAAGAAAAAAAAAAAAAAGAAGGAAATTAAACAAATGGGGACTGGGCAGCAGGAATAGGCCGCTGCCTATGGGTAAAAAAAAAAAAAAAAAAAAGAAAAGAAAAAAAGAAGGAAATTAAACCCATGGGGACTGCGCAGCAGGAATAGGCCGCTGCCTATGGGTAAAAAAAAAAATAAAAAAAAAAAAAAAGAAGGAAATTAAACCAATGTGGACTGGGCAGAAGGAATTGGCCGCTGCCTATGGGCAAAAAAAAAAAAAAAGGAAATTAAACCAATGGGGACTGGGCAGCAGGAATAGGCCGCTGTCTATGGGTAAAAATAAATAAAAAACAAATGGAAAAAAAGAAAAAAAGAAGGAAATTAAACCAATGGGGACTGGGCAGCAGGAATAGGCCGCTGCCTATGCGTAAAAATAAAAAAAATAAAAAAAATAAAAAAAAAAGAAAAAAAGAAGGAAATTAAACCAATGGGGACTGGGCAGCCGGACTAGGCCGCTGCCTATAGGTAAAAAAAAAAAAAAAAAAAAAAAGGAAAAAAGAAAAAAATGCAAAAAAGAAGGAAATTAAACCAATTGGGACTGGGCAGTAGGAATAGGCCGCTGCCAATGGGTAAAAAAAAAAAATGGAAAAAAAGAAAAAAAGAAGGAAATTAAACCAATGGGGACTGGGCAGCAGGAATAGGCCGTTGCCTATGGGTAAAAAAAAAAAAAAAAAAAAAAGTAGGAAATTAAACCAATGGGGACTAGGCAGCAGGAATAGGCCGCTGCCTATGGGTAAAAAAAAAAAAAAAAAAAAAAAAAAAAAAAAAAAAAAAAACGAAAAGAAGGAAATTAAACCAATGGGGACTGGGCAGCAGGAATAGGCCGATGCCTATGGGTAAAAAAAAAAGAAGGAAATTAAACCAATGGGGACTGGGCAGCAGGAATAGGCCGCTGTCTATGGGTAAAAAAAGAAATAAAAAAAAGGAAAAAAAGAAAAAAAGAAGGAAATTAAACCAATGGGGACTGGGCAGCAAGAATAGGCCGCTGCCTATGGGTAAAAATAAAAAAAATAAATAAAATTAAAAAAAAAAAAAAGAAGGAAATTAAACCAATGGGGATTGGGCAGCCGGACTAGGCCGCTGCCTATAGGTAAAAAAAAAAAAAAAAAAAGTAAAAAAGGAAAAAAAGAAAAAAAGAAGGAAATTAAACCAATGGGGACTGGGCAGTAGGAATAGGCCGCTGCCAATGGGTAAAAAAAAAATGGAAAAAAAGAAAAAAAGAAGGAAATTAAACCAATGGGGACTGGGCAGCGGGAATAGGCCGCTACCTATATGTAAAAAAAAAAAAAAAAAAAAAAAAAAAAAAAAAAAAAAAGAAAGAAAAAAAAGAAGGAAGTAAAACCAATGGGGCCTGGGCAGCAGGAATAGGCCGCTGCCTATGGGTAAAAAAAAAAAAAAAAGTAGGAAATTAAACCAATGGGGACTGGGCGGCAGGAATAAGCCGCTGCCTATGGGTAAAAAAAAAAAAAAAAAAAAAAAGGAAAAAAAGAAAAAAAGAATGAAATTAAACCAATGGGGACTGGGCAGCAGGAATAGGCCGCTACCTATGGGTAAAAAATAAAAAAATAAATAAAAAAAAAGGAAAAAAAGAAGGAAATTAATCCAATGGGGACTGGGCAGCAGGAATAGGCCGCTGCCTATGGGTAAAAAAAAAAAAAAAAAAAAAGAAAAAAAAAAAAGAAAAAAAGAAGGAAATTAAACCAATGGGGACTGGGCAGCAGGAATAGGCCGCTGCCTATGGGTAAAAAAAAAAAAAAAAAAAAAAAAAAGAAAAAAAGAAGGAAATTAAATAAATGGGGACTGGGCAGCAGGAATAGGCCGCTGCATATGGGTAAAAAAAAAAAATGAAACAATAAAGGAAATTAATCCAATGGGGACTGGGCAGCAGGAATAGGCCGCTGCCTATGGGTAAAAAAAAAAAAAAAAAAAAGAAGTAAATTAAACCAATGGGGACTGGGCAGCAGGAATAGGCCGCTGCCTATGGGTAAAAAAAAAAAAAAAAAAAAAAAAAAAAAAAAAAAAAAAAAAAAAAAAAGAAGGAAATTAAACCAATGGGGACTGGGCAGCAGGAATAGGCCGCTGCGTATGGGTAAAAAAAAAAAAAAGGAAACAATAAAGGAAATTAATCCAATGGGGACTGGGCAGCAGGAATAGGCCGGTGCATATGGGTAAAAAAAAAAAAAAAAAAAGAAGGAAATTAAACCAATGGGGACTGGGCAGCAGTAATAAGCCGCTGCCTATGGGTAAAAAAAAAAAAAAAAAAAAAAAAAAAAAGAATGAAATTAAACCAATGGGGACTGGGCAACAAGAATAGGCCGCTGCCTATGGGTAAAAAAAAAAAAAAAAAAAAAAAAAAGAAGGAAATTAAGCCAATGGGGACTGGGCAGCAGGAATAGGCCGCTGCCTATGGGTAAAAAAAAAAATAATAATAAAAAAATAAAAAAATAAGGAAATTAAACCAATGGGGACTGGGCAGCAGGAATATGACGCTGCCTATGGGTAAAAAAAAAAAAAAAAAAGGAAACAATAAAGGAAATTAATCCAATGGGGACTGGGCAGCAGGAATAGGCCGCTGCATATGGGTAAAAAAAAAAAAAAAAAAAAAGAAGGAAATTAAACCAATGGGGACTGGGCAGCAGGAATAGGCCGCTGCCTATGGGTAAAAAAAAAAAAAAAAAAAGAAGGAAATTAATCCAATGGGGACTGGGCAGCAGGAATAGGCCGCTGCCTATGGGTAAAAATAAAAATAAAAAAAAATAAAAAAAAATAAAAGGAAATCAATCCAATGGGGACTGGGCAGCAGGAATAGGCCGCTGCCTATGGGTAAAAAAAAAAAAAAAAAGAAGGAAATTAAACCAATGGGTACTGGGCAGCAGGAATAGGCCGCTGCCTATGGGTAAAATAAAAAAATAAAAAAAAAAAAGAAAAAAGAAGGAAATTAAACCAATGGGGACTGGGCAGCAGGAATAGGCCGCTGCCTATGGGTAAAAAAAAAAAATGGAAACAATAAAGGAAATTAATCCAATGGGGACTGGGCAGCAGGAATAGGCCGCTGCCTATGGGTAAATAAAAAAAAAAAAAAAAAAAAAAAAGAAGGAAATTAAACCAATGGGGACTGGGCAGCAGGAATAGGCCGCTGCCTATGGGTAAAAAATAAAAAATAAAAAAAGAAGGAAATTAAACCAATGGGGACTGGGTAGCAGGAATAGGCCGCTGCCTATGGGTAACAAAAAAAAGAAAAAAAAAAGAAAAAAAGAAGGAAATTAAACCAAAGGGGACTGGGCAGCAGGAATAGGCCGCAGCCTATGGGTAAAAAAAAATTAAAAAAAAAAAAAAAAAAGAAGTAAATTAAACTAATGGGGATTGGGCAGCAGAAATAGGACGCTGCCTATGGGTTAAAAAAAAAAAAAAGAAAAAAAAAAAGAAAAAAAGAAGGAAATTAAACCAATGGGGACTGGGTAGCAGGACTAGGCCACTGCCTATCGGTAAAAAAAAAAAAAAAAGGAAAAAAAGAAAAAAAGATGGAAATTAAACCAATGGAGAATGGGCAGCAGGAATAGGCCGCTGCCTACGGGTAAAAAAAAAAAAAAAAAAAAAAAAAAAAAAGAAGGAAATTAAACCAATGGGGACTGGGCAGCAGGAATAGGCCGCTGCCTATGGGTAAAAAAAAAAAAAAAAAAAAAAAAAAAAAAAAAAAAAAAAAAGAAAAAAAGAAGGAAATTAAACCAATGGGGACTGGGCAGCAGGAATAGGCCGCTACCTATATGTAAAAAAAAAAAATTAAATAAATAAATAAATAAATAAAAGAAAAAAAGAAAAAAAGAAGGAAATTAAAACAATGGGGACTGGGCAGCAGGAATAGGCCGTTGCATATGGGTAAAAAAAAAAAAAAAAAAAAAAGAAAAAAAGTAGGAAATTAAACCAATGGGGACTGGGCAGCAGAAATAGGCCGCTGCCTATGGGTAAAAAAAAAAAAAAAAAAAAAAAAAAAAAAAAGAAAAAAAAAAGGAAAAAAGAAAAAAAGAATGAAATTAAACCAATGGGGACTGGGCAGCAGGAATATGCCGCTGCCTATGGGTAAAAAAAAAAAAGGAAACAATAAAGGAAATTAATCCAATGGGGACTGGGCAGCAGGAATATGCCGCTGCCTATGGGTAAAAAAATAAAAAATAAAAAAAAATATAAAAAGGAAACAATAAAGGAAATTAATCCAATGGGGACTGGGCAGCAGCAATCGGCCGCTGCCTATGGGTAAAAAAAAAAAAAAAAGAAAAAAAGAAAAAAAGAAGGAAATTAAACCAATGGGGACTGGGCAGCAGGAATAGGCCGCTGCCTATGGGTAAAAAAAAAATAAAAAAAAAGAAAAAAAAAAAAAAGAAAAAAAGAAGGAAATTAAACCAATGGGGACTGGGCAGCAGGAATAGGCCGCTGCCTATGGGTAACAAAAAAAAAAAAAAGAAAAAAAGAAGGAAATTAAACCAATGGGGACTGGGCAGCAGGAATAGGCCGCTGTCTATGGGTAAAAAAAAAAAAAGAAGAAAAAAAGTAGGAAATTAAACCAATGGGGACTGGGCAGCAGGAATAGGCCGCTACCTATGGGTAAAAAAAAAAAAAAAAAAAAAAAAAGAAAAAAAGAACGAAATTAAACCAATGGGGACTGGGCAGCACGACTAGGCCGCTGCCTATAGGTAAAAAAAAAAAAAAAAAAAAAAAAAAGAAGGAAATTAATCCAATGGGGACTGGGCAGCAGGAATAGGCCGCTGCCTATGGGTAAAAAAAAAAAAAAGAAGGAAATTAAACCAATGGGGACTGGGCAGCAGGAATAGACCGCTGCCTATGGGTAAAAAAAAAAAAAAAAAAAAAAAGGAAACAATAAAGGAAATTAATCCAATGGGGACTGGGCAGCAGGAATAGGCCGCTGCCTATGGGTAAAAAAAAAAAAAAAAAAAAAAAAAAAAAAAAAAAAAAGAAGGAATTTAAACCAATGGGGCCTGGGCAGAAGAAATAGGCCGCTGCCTATGGGTAAAAAAAATTAAAAAAAAATTAAAAAAGAAGAAAATTAAACCAATGGGGACTGGGCAGCAGGAATAGGCCGCTGTCTATGGGTAAAAAAAAAAATTAAAAAAAGGAAAAAAATAAAAAAAAAGGAAATTAAACCAATGGGGACTGGGCAGCAAGAATAGGCCGCTGCCTATGGGTAAAAATAAAAAAAATAAAAAAAATATATAAAAAAAAAGAAGGAAATTAAACCAATGGGGACTGGGCAGCCGGACTAGGCCGCTGCCTATAGGTTAAAAAAAAAAAAAAAAAAGTAAAAAAGGAAAAAAAGAAAAAAAGAAGGAAACTAAACCAATGGGGACTGGGCAGTAGGAATAGGCCGCTGCCAATGGGTAAAAAAAAAAAATGGAAAAAAAGAAGAAAAGAAGGAAATTAAACCAATGGGGACTGGGCAGCGGGAATAGGCCGCTACCTATATGTAAAAAAAAAAAAAAAAAAAAAAAAAGAAAAAAAGAAGGAAGTTAAACCACTGGGGACTGGGCAGCAGGAATAGGCCGCCGCCTATGGGTAAAAAAAAAAAAAAAAAAAAAAGTATGAAATAAACCAATGGGGACTGGGCAGCAGGAATAGGTCGCTGCCTATGGGTAAAAAAAAAAGGAAAAAAAGAAAAAAAGAAGGAAATTAAACCAATGGGGACTGGGCAGCAGGAATAGGCCGCTGCCTATGGGTAAAAAATAAAAAAATAAATAAATAAAAAAGGAAAAAAAGAAGGAAATTAATCCAATGGGGACTGGGCAGCAGGAATAGGCCGCTGCCTATGGGTAAAAAAAAAAAAAAAAAAAAAAGAAAAAAAAAAAAAGAAAAAAAGAAGGAAATTAAACCAATGGGGACTGGGCAGCAGGAATAGGCCGCTGCCTATGGGTAAAAAAAATAAAAAAAAAAAAAAAAAAAAGAAAAAAAGAAGGAAATTAAACAAATGGGGACTGGGCAGCAGGAATAGGCCGCTGCATATGGGTAAAAAAAAAAAAATGAAACAATAAAGGAAATTAATCCAATGGGGACTGGGCAGCAGGAATAGGCCGCTGCCTATGGGTAAAAAAAAAAAAAAAAAAAAAAAAAAAGAATGATATTAAACCAATGGGGACTGGGCAACAGGAATAGGCCGCTGCCTATGGGTAAAAAAAAATAAAAAATAAAAAATAAAAAATAAAATAAAAAAAGAAAAAAAGAAGGAAATTAAACCAATGGGGACTGGGCATCAGGAATAGGCCGCTGCCTATGGGTAAAAAAAAAAAAAAAAAAAAAAAAAAAAGGAAAAAAAGATGGAAATTAATCCAATGGGGACTGGGCAGCAGGAATAGGCCGCTGCATATGGGAAAAAAAAAAAAAAAAGTATGAAATTAAGCCAATGGGGACTGGGCAGCAGGAATTGGCCGCTGCCTATGGGTAAAAAAAAAAAAGAAAAAAAAAAAGAAAAAAAGAAGGAAATTAAACCAATGGAGACTGGGCAGTAGGAATATGACGCTGCCTATGGGTAAAAAAAAAAAAAAAAGGAAACTATAAAGGAAATTAATCCAATGGGGACTGGGCAGCAGGAATAGGCCGCTGCCTATGGGTAAAAAAAAAAGAAGGAAATTAAACCAATGGAGACTGGGCAGCAGGAATATGCCGCTGCCTATGGGTAAAAAAAAAAAAAAAAAAAAAAAAAAAAAGATGGAAATTAATCCAATGGGGACTGGGCAGCAGGAATAGGCCGCTGCCTATGGGTAAAAAAAAAATAAAAAAATAAAAAAATAAAAAAATAAAAGGAAATCAATCCAATGGGGACTGGGCAGCAGGAATAGGCCGCTGCCTATGGGTAAAAAAAAAAAAAAAAAGAAAAAAAGAAAAAAAGAAGGAAATTAAACAAATGGGGACTGGGCAGCAGGAATAGGCCGCTGCCTATGGGTAAAAAAAAAAAAAAAAAAAAAAAAAAGAAAAAAAGAAGGAAATTAAACCAATGGGGACTGGGCAGCAGGAATATGACGCTGCCTATGGGTAAAAAAAAAAGAAAAAAAAAAGGAAACAATAAAGGAAATTAATCCAATGGGGACTGGGCAGCAGGAATAGGTCGCTGCCTATGGGTAAAAAAAAAAAAAGAAGGAAATTAAACCAATTGGGACTGGGCAGCAGGAATAGGCCGCTGCCTATTGGTAAAAAATAAAAAATAAAAAAATAAAAAAAAAGAAGGAAATTAAACCAATGGGGACTGGGCAGCAGGAATAGGCCGCTGCATATGGGTAAAAAAAAAAAAAAAAAAAAGAAATAAAGAAGGAAATTATTCCATTGGGGACTGGGCAGCAGGACTAGGCCGCTGCCTATAGGTAAAAAAAAAAAAAAAAAAAAAAAAGAAGGAAATTAATCCAATGGGGACTGGGCAGCAGGAATAGGCCGCTGCCTATGGGTAAAAAAAAAAAAAAAAAAAAAAGAAGGAAATTAAACCAATGGGGAATGGGCGGCAGGAATAGGCCGCTGCATATGGGTAAAAAAAAAAAATAGAAAAAGAAAAAAAGAAGGATATTAAACCAATGGGGACTGGGCAGTAGGACTAGGCCGCTGCCTATAGGTAAAAAAAAGAAAAAAAAAAAAGAAAAAAAGAAGGAAATTAAACCAATGGGGACTGGGCAGCAGGACTAGGCCACTGCCTATAGGTAAAAAAAAAAAAGAAAAAAAAAAGGAAATAAAGAAAAAAAGATGGAAATTAAACCAATGGGGACTGGGCAGCAGGACTAAGCCGCTGCCTATAGGTAAAAAAAAAAAAAAAAAAAAAAAAAAAAAAAAAAAAAGAAGGAAATTAAACCAATGTGGACTGGGCAGCAGGAATAGGCCGCTGCCTATGGGTAAAAAAAAAAAAAAAAAAGAAAGAAATTAAACCAATGGGGACTGGGCAGCAAGAATAGTCCGCTGCCTATGGGTAAAAAAAAAATAAAAAATAAAAATAAAAAAAAAAAGGAAATTAAACCAAAGGGGGCTGGGGAGCATGAATAGGCCGCTGCCTATGGGTAAAATAAAAAAAAATAAAAAAAAAGGAAAAAAAGAAGGAAATTAATCCAATGGGGACTGGGCAGCAGGAATAGCCAGCTGCCTATGGGTAAAAAAAAAAGAAAAAAAAAAGAAAAAAAAAAGATGGAAATTAAACCAATGGGGACTAGGCAGCAGAAATAGGCCGCTGCATATGGGTAAAAAAAAAAAAAAAAAAAAAAAAAGAAGGAAATTAAACCAATGGGCACTGGACAACAGGAATAGGCCGCTGCCTATGGGTAAAAAAAATAAAATAAAATAAAAGGAAAAAAAGAAGGAAATTAATCCAATGGGGACTAGCCAGCAGGAATAGGCCGGTGCGTATGGGTAAAAAAAAAAAAAAAAAAAAATCAAATTAAACCAATGGGTCCTGGGCAGCAGGAATAGGTCGCTGCCTATGGGTAAAAAAAAAAAAAAAAAAAAAAAAAAAAAAAAAAAAAGAAAAAAAGAATGAAATTAAACCAATGGGGACTGGGCAGCAGGAATAGGCCGCTGGCTAAGGGTAAAAAAAAAAAAAAAAAAAAAAAAAAAAGAAGGAAATTAAACCAATGGGGTCTGGGCAGCAGAAATAGGCCGCTGCCTATGGGTAAAAAAATAAAAAAAAAAAAAGAAAAAAGAAGGAAATTAAACCAATGGGGACTGGACAGCAGGAATAGGCCGCTGCCTATGGGTAAAAAAAAAATGGAAACAATAAAGGAAATTAATCCAATGGGGACTGGGCAGCAGGAATAGGCCGCTGCCTATGGGTAAAAAAAAAAAAAAAAAAAAAAAAAAAAAAGAAGGAATTTAAAACAATGGGGACTGGGCAGCAGGAATAGGCCGCTGCCTATGGGTAAAAAAAAAAAAAAAAAAAGAAAAAAAGAAGGAAATTAAACAAATGGGGACTGGGCAGCAGGAATAGGCCGCTGCCTATGGGTAAAAAAAAAAAAAAAAGAAAAAATGAAAAAAAGAAGGAAATTAAACAAATGGGGACTGGGCAGTAGGAATAGGCCGCTGCCTATGGGTAAAAAAAAAAAAAAAAAAAAAAAAGAAAAAAAGAAGGAAATTAAACCAATGGGGACTGGGCAGCAGGAATATGACGCTGCCTATGGGTAAAAAAAAAAAAAAAAAAAGGAAACAATAAAGGAAATTAATCCAATGGGGACTGGGCAGCAGGAATAGGCCGCTGCCTATGGGTAAAAAAAAAAAAGAAGGAAATTAAACCAATGGGGACTGGGCAGTAGGAATAGGCCGCTGCCTATGGGTAAAAAATAAAAAAATAAAAATAAAAAAAAAATAAGGAAATTAAACCAATGGGGACTGGGCAGCAGGAATAGGCCGCTGCCTATGGGTTAAAAAAAAAAAAAAAAAAAAGAAAGATGGAAATTAAACCAACGGCGACAGGGCAGCAGAACTAGGCCGCTGCCGATAGGTAAAAAAAAAAAAAAAAAAAAAAAAAAAAGAAGGAAATTTATCCAATGGGGACTGGGCAGCAGGAATAGGCCGCTGCCTATGGGTAAAAAAAAAAAAAAAAAAAAAAAGAAGGAAATTAAACCAATGGGGACTGGGCGGCTGGAATAGGCCGCTGCCTTTGGGTAAAAAAAAAAAAAGAAAAAGAAAAAAAGAAGGAAATTAAACCAATGGGGACTGGGCAGTAGGACTAGGCCGCTGCCTATAGATAAAAAAAAGAAAAAAAAAAAAAAAAAAAAAGAAGGAAATTAAACCAATGGGGACTGGGCAGCAGAACTAGGCCACTGCCTATAGGTAAAAAAAAAAAAAGAAAAAAAAAGGAAATAAAGAAAAAAATATGGAAATTAAACCAATGGGGACTGGGCAGCAGGAATAGGCAGCTGCCTATAGGTAAAAATAAAAAAAAAAAACAAGGAAATTAAACCAATGTGGACTGGGCAGCAGGAATAGGCCGCTGCATATGGGTAAAAAAAAAAAGAAAGAAATTAAACCAATGGGGACTGGGCAGCAGGAATAGGCCGCTGCCTATGGGTAAAAAAAAAAAAAAAAAAAAAAAAAAAGAAAAAAAGAAGGAAATTAAACCAATGGGGACTGGGGAGCAGGAATAGGCCGCTGCCTATGGGTAAAATAAAAAAAAAATAAAAAAAAAAAGGAAAAAAAGAAGGAAATTAATCCAATGGGGACTGGGCAGCAGGAATAGCCAGCTGCCTATGGGTAAAAAAAAAAGAAAAAAAAAGAAAAAAAAAAGAAGGAAATTAAACCAATGGGGACTGGGCAGCAGAAATAGGCCGCTGCATATGGGTAAAAAAAAAAAAAAAAAAAAAAAAAAAAAAAAAAAAAAAAAAAGAAGGAAATTAAACCAATGGGGACTGGACAACAGGAATAGGCCGCTGCCTATGGGTAAAAAAAAAAAATAAAAAATAAAAGGAAAAAAAGAAGGAAATTAATCCAATGGGGACTGGGCAGCAGGAATAGGCCGCTGCCTATGGGTAAAAAAAAAAAAAAAAAAAGAATGAAATGAAACCAATGGGGACTGGGCAGCAGGAATAGGTCGCTGCCTATGGGTAAAAAAAAAAAAAAAAAAGAAAAAAAAAAAAAAAAGAATGAAATTAAACCAATGGGGACTGGGCAGCAGGAATAGGCCGCTGGCTAAGGGTACAAAAAAAAAAAAAAAAAAAAAAAAAATAATAAAAAAAAAAAAAGAAAAAAAGAAGGAAATTAAACCAGTGGGGACTGGGCAGCAGGAATATGCCGCTGCCTATGGGTAAAAAAAAAAAGGAAACAATAAAGGAAATTAATCCAATGGGGACTAGGCAGCAGGAATATGCCGATGCCTATGGGTAAAAAAAAAATAAAAAAATAAAAAATAAAAAAAGGAAACAATAAAGGAAATTAATCCAATGGGGACTGGGCAGCAGCAATCGGCCGCTGCCTATGGGTAAAAAAAAAAAAAAAAAAAAAAAAAAAAAAAAAGAAGGAATTTAAAACAATGGGGACTGGGCAGCAGGAATAGGCCGCTGCCTATGGGTAAAAAAAAAAAAAAAAAAAAAAGAAAAAAAGAAGGAAATTAAACAAATGGGGACTGGGCAGCAGGAATAGGCCGCTGCCTATGTGTAAAAAAAAAAGAAAAAAAGAAAAAAAGAAGGAAATTAAACAAATGGGGACTGGGCAGCAGGAATAGGCCGCTGCCTATGGGTAAAAAAAAAAAAAAAAAAAAGAAAAAAAGAAAAAAAGAAGGAAATTAAACCAATGGGGACTGGACAACAGGAATAGGCCGCTTCCTATGGGTAAAAAATAAAAAAAAAATAAAAGGAAAAAAAGAAGGAAATTAATCCAATGGGGACTGGGCAGCAGGAATAGGCCGCTGCCTATGGGTAAAAAAAAAAAAAAAAAAAGAATGAAATGAAACCAATGGGGACTGGGCAGCAGGAATAGGTCGCTGCCTATGGGTAAAAAAAAAAAAAAAAAAAGAAAAAAAAAAAAAGAAAAAAAGAATGAAATTAAACCAATGGGGACTGGGCAGCAGGAATAGGCCGCTGGCTAAGGGTACAAAAAAAAAAAAAAAAAAAAAAAAAAAAAAAAAAAAAGGAAAACAAGAAGGAAATTAATCCAATGGGGACTGGGCAGCAGGAATACGCCGCTGCCTATGGGTAAAAAAAAAAAAAAAAAAAAAAGGTAATTAAACCAATGGGGTCTGGGCAGCAGAAATAGGCCGCTGCCTATGGGTAAAAAAAAAAAAAAAAAAAAAAAAAAAAAAAAGAAAAAAGAAGGAAATTAAACCAATGGGGACTGGACAGCAGGAATAGGCCGCTGCCTATGGGTAAAAAAA
>CM075766.1:70204816-70207316 GCA_037974665.1 Ehretia macrophylla | reverse complement strand
GACTGGGCAGCAGAAATAGGCCGCTGCCTATGGGTAAAAAAAAAAAAAAAAAAAGAAAAAAAGAAGGAAATTAAACCAATGGGGACTGGGGAGCAGGAATAGGCCGCTGCCTATGGGTAAAATAAAAAAAAAATAAAAAAAAAAGGAAAAAAAGAAGGAAATTAATCCAATGGGGACTGGGCAGCAGGAATAGCCAGCTGCCTATGGGTAAAAAAAAAAGAAAAAAAAAAGAAAAAAAAAAGAGAAGGAAATTAAACCAATGGGGACTGGGCAGCAGAAATAGGCCGCTGCATATGGGTAAAAAAAAAAAAAAAAAAAGAAGGAAATTAAACCAATGGGGACTGGACAACAGGAATAGGCCGCTGCCTATGGGTAAAAAAAAATAAATAAATAAAAGGAAAAAAAGAAGGAAATTAATCCAATGGGGACTGGGCAGCAGGAATAGGCCGCTGCCTATGGGTAAAAAAAAAAAAAAAAAAAAGAATGAAATGAAACCAATGGGGACTGGGCAGCAGGAATAGGTCGCTGCCTATGGGTAAAAAAAAAAAAAAAGAAAAAAAAAAGAAAAAAAGAATGAAATTAAACCAATGGGGACTGGGCAGCAGAAATAGGCCGCTGGCTAAGGGTAAAAAAAAAAAAAAAAAAAAAAAAAAAAAAAAAAAAAAAAAAAAAAAAGGAAAAAAAGAAAGAAATTAATCCAATGGGGACTGGGCAGCAGGAATAGGCCGCTGCCTATGGGTAAAAAAAAAAAAAAAAAAAAAGAAAAAGAGAAGGAAATAAAACCAATGGGGACTGGGGAGCAGGAATAGGACGCTGCCTATGGGTAAAATAAAAAAAAAATAAAAAAAAAAAGGAAAAAAAGAAGGAAATTAATCCAATGGGGACTGGGCAGCAGGAATAGCCAGCTGCCTATGGGTAAAAAAAAAAGAAAAAAAAAGAAGGAAATTAAACCAATGGGGACTGGGCAGCAGAAATAGGCCGCTGCATATGGGTAAAAAAAAAAAAAAAAAAAAAGAAGGAAATTAAACCAATGGGGACTGGACAACAGGAATAGGCCGTTGCCTATGGGTAAAAAAAAAATAAATAAATAAAAGGAAAAAAAGAAGGAAATTAATCCAATGGGGACTGGGCAGCAGGAATAGGCCGCTGCCTATGGGTAAAAAAAAAAAAAAAAAAGAATGAAATGAAACCAATGGGGACTGGGCACCAGGAATAGGTTGCTGCCTATGGGTAAAAAAAAAAAAAAAAGAAAAAAAAAAGAAAAAAAAGAATGAAATTAAACCAATGGGGACTGGGCAGCAGGAATAGGCCGCTGGCTAAGGGTAAAAAAAAAAAAAAGGAAATTAAACCAATGGGGTCTGGGCAGCAGAAATAGGCCGCTGCCTATGGGTAAAAAAAAAAAAAAAAAAAAAAAAAAAAAAGAAAAAAGAAGGAAATTAAACCAATGGGGACTGGACAGCAGGAATAGGCCGCTGCCTATGGGTAAAAAAAAAATGGAAACAATAAAGGAAATTAATCCAATGGGGACTGGGCAGCAGGAATAGGCCGCTGCCTATGGGTAAAAAAAAAAAAAAAAACGAAGGAAATTAAACCAATGGGGACTGGGCGGCAGGAATAGGCCGCTGCATATGGGTAAAAAAAAAATAGAAAAAGAAAAAAAGAAGGATATTAAACCAATAGGGATTGGGCAGTAGGACTAGGCCGCTGCCTATAGGTAAAAAAAAGAAAAAAAAAAAAAAAGAAAAAAAGAAGGAAATTAAACCAATGGGGACTGGGCAGCAGGACTAGGCCACACCCTATAGGTAAAAAAAAAAAAAGAAAAAAAAAAGGAAATAAAGAAAAAAAGATGGAAATTAAACCAATGGGGACTGGGCAGCAGGACTAGGCCGCTGCCTATAGGTAAAAAAAAAAAAAAAAAAAAAAAAAAAAAAAAAAAAAAAAAAAAAAAAAAAAAGAAGGAAATTAAACCAATGTGGACTGGGCAGCAGGAATAGGCCGCTGCCTATGGGTAAAAAAAAAAAAAAAGAAAGAAATTAAACCAATGGGGACTGGGCAGCAGGAATAGGACGCTGCCTATGGGTAAAAAAAAAAAAAAAAAAAGAAAAAAAGAAGGAAATTAATCCAATGGGGACTGGGCAGCAGGAATAGCCAGCTGCCTATGGGTAAAAAAAAAAGAAAAAAAAAAGAAAAAAAAAAGAGAAGGAAATTAAACCAATGGGGACTGGGCAGCAGAAATAGGCCGCTGCATATGGGTAAAAAAAAAAAAAAAAAAAAAAAAAAAAAAAAGAAGGAAATTAAACCAATGGGGACTGGACAACAGGAATAGGCCGCTGCCTATGGGTAAAAAAAAATAAATAAATAAAAGGAAAAAAAGAAGGAAATTAATCCAATGGGGACTGGGCAGCAGGAATAGGCCGCTGCCTATGGGTAAAAAAAAAAAAAAAAAAAAGAGTGAAATGAAACCAATGGGGACTGGGCAGCAGGAATAGGTCGCTGCCTA
>CM075766.1:70192316-70197316 GCA_037974665.1 Ehretia macrophylla | reverse complement strand
TTAAACCAATGGAGAGTGGGCAGCAGGAACAAGCCGCTGCCTATGGGTAAAAAAAAAAAAAAAAAAAAAAGGAAAAAGAAAAAAAGAAGGAAATTAAACCAATGGGGACTGGGAAGCAGTAATAGGCCGCTACCTATATGTAAAAAAAAAATAAATAAATAAAATAAAAGAAAAAAAGAAGGAAATTAAACCAATGGGGACTGGGCAGCAGCAATAGGCCGCTGCATATGGGTAAAAAAAAAAAAAAAGGAAACAATAAAGGAAATTAATCGAATAGCGACTGGGCAGCAGGAATAGGCAGCTGCCTATGGGAAAAAAAAAAAAAAAAAAAAAAAGGAAATTAAACCAATGGGGACTGGGCAGCAAGAATAGGCCGCTGCCTATGGGTAAAAAAAAAAAAAATAGAAAAAAACAAAAAAAAGAAGAAATTAAACCAATGGGGACTGGGCAGCAGGAATAGGCTGCTGCCTATGGGTAAAATAAAATAAAATAAAAAAATAAAAAAAAGAAGGAAATTAAACAAATGGGGACTGGGCAGCAGGAATAGGCCGCTGCCTTTGGGAAAAAAAAAAAAAAAAAAAGAAGGAAATTAAACCAATGGGGACTGGTCAGCAGGAATAGGCCGCTGCCTATGGGTAAAAAAAAAAAAAAAAAAAAAAAAAAAAAGAAGGAAATTAAACCAATGGGGACTGGGCAGCAGGAATAGGCCGCTACCTATGGGTAAAAAAAAAAAAAAAAAAAAAAAAAAAAAAAAAAAAAAAAAAAAAAAAAAAAAAAAGAAAGAAAGAAAAAAAGAAGGAAATTAAACCAATGGGGACTGGGCAGCAGAACTAGGCCGCTGCCTATAGGTAAAAAAAAAAAAAAAAAAAAGGAAAAAAGGAAAAAAAGAAAAAAAGAAGGAAATTAAACCAATGGGGACTGGGCAGTAGGAATAGGCCGCTGCCAATGAGTAAAAAAA
The DNA here is from genome assembly GCA_037974665.1 of Ehretia macrophylla. NCBI lineage: Eukaryota > Viridiplantae > Streptophyta > Magnoliopsida > Boraginales > Ehretiaceae > Ehretia > Ehretia macrophylla. Next base: position 70,196,358 of record CM075766.1, on the reverse strand, counting down.
AAAATGGAAAAAAAGAAAAAAAGAAGGAAATTAAACAAATGGGGACTGGGCAGCAGGAATAGGCCGCTACCTATATGTAAAAAAAAAAAAAAAAAAAAAAAAAAAAAAAAAAAAAAAGAAAAAAAGAAGGAAATTAAAACAATGGGGACTGGGCAGCAGGAATAGGCCGCTGCCTATGGGTAAAAAAAAAAAAAGTAGGAAATTAAACCAATAGGGACTGGGCAACTGGACTAGGCCGCTGCCTATAGGTAAAAAAAAAAAAAAAAAAAAAAAAAAGAAGGAAATTAATCCAATGGGGACTGGGCAGCAGAAATAGGCCGCTGCCTATGGGTAAAAAAAAAAAAAAAAAGAAGGAAATTAAACCAATGGGGACTGGGCAGCAGGAATAGGCCGCTGCCTATGGGTAAAAAAAAAAAAAAAAAAAGAAAAAAAGAAGGAAATTAAACCAATGGGGACTGGGCAGCAGGACTAGGCCACTGCCTATAGGTAAAAAAAAAAAAAAAAAAAAAAAAAAAGGAAAAAAAGAAAAAAAGATGGAAATTAAACCAATGGGGACTGGGCAGCAGGAATAGGCCGCTGCCTATGGGTAAAAAAAAAAAAAAAAAAAAAAAAAGAAGGAAATTAAACCAATGGGGACTGGGCAGCAGAAATAGGCCGCTGCCTATGGGTTAAAAAAAAAAAAAGAAAAAAAAGAAAAGAAAGAAGGAAATTAAACCAATGGGGACTGGGCAGCAGGACTAGGCCGCTGCCTATAGATAAAAAAAAAAAAAAAAAAAAAAAAGAAAAAAGAAGGAAATTAAACCAATGGGGACTGGGCAGCAGGAATAGGCCGCTGCCTATGGGTAAAAAAAAAAAAAAAAAAAAAGAAAAAAAGAAGGAAATTAAACCAATGGGGACTGGGCAGCAGGACTAGGCCACTGCCTATAGGTAAAAAAAAAAAAAAAAAAAAAAAAAAAAAAAAAAAAAAAAAAAAAAAAAAAAAAAAAGAAAAAAAGAAGGAAATTAAACCAATTGGAACTGGGCAGCAGGAATAGGCCGCTGCCTATGGGTAAAAAAAAAATAATAAAAAAATATATATAAATAAATAAAAAAAGAATGAAATTAAACCAATGGGGACTGGGCAGCAGAAATAGACCGCTGCCTATGGGTTAAAAAAAAAAAAAAAAAAAGAAGAAGGAAACTAAACCAATGGGGACTGGGCAGCAGGACTAGGCCACTGCCTATAGGTAAAAAAAAAAAAAAAAAAAAAAAGGAAATAAAGAAAAAAAGAAGGAAATTAAACCAATGGGGACTGGGCAGCAGGACTAGGCCGCTGCCTATAGGTAAAAAAAAAAAAAAAAAAAAAAAATAGAAAAAAAGAAAAAAAGAAGGAAATTAAACCAATGGGGACTGGGCAGCAGGAATAGGCCGCTGCCGATGGGTAAAAAAAAAAAAAAAAAAAAAAAAAGTAAAAAAGAAAAAAAGAAGGAAACTAAACCAATGGGGACTGGGCAGCAGAAATAGGCAGCTGCTTAGGGGTGTAAAAAAAAAAAAAAAAAAAAAAAAAAAAAAAAAAAAAAAAAAAAGAAGGAAATTAAACCAAAGGGGACTGGGCAGCAGAAATAGGCCGCTGCCTATGGGTTAAAAAAAAAAAAAAAAAAAAAAAAAAAAAAGAACAAAAGAAGGAAATTAAACCAATGGGGACTGGAAAGCAGGACTAGGCCGCTGCCTATAGGTAAAAAAAAAAAAAAATGAAAAAAATGAAAAAAGGAAGGAAATTAAACCAATGGGGACTGGGCAGCAGGACTAGGCCGCTGCCTATAGGTAAAAAAAAAAAAAAAAAAAGGAAAAAAGGAAAAAAAGAAAAAAAGAAGGAAATTAAACCAATGGGGACTGGGCAGTAGGAATAGGCCGCTGCCAATGGGCAAAAAAAAAATTGGAAAAAAAGAAAAAAAGAAGGAAATTAAACAAATGGGGACTGGGCAGCAGGAATAGGCCGCTACCTATATGTAAAAAAAAAAAAAAAAAAAAAAAAAAAAAAAAAAAAAAAAAAAAAAAAAAAAGAAGGAAATTAAAACAATGGGGACTGGGCAGCAGGAATAGGCCGCTGCCTATGAGTAAAAAAAAAAAAAAAGTAGGAAAATAAACCAATGGGGACTGGGCAGCAGGAATAGGCCGCTGCCCATGGGTAAAAAAAAAAAAAAAAAAAAAAAAGGAAAAAAAGAAAAAAAAGAAGGAAATTAAACCAATGGGGACTGGGCAGCAGGACTAGGCCGCTGCCTATAGGTAAAAAAAAAAAAAAAAAAAAAAAAAAAAAAAAAGAAAGAAGGAAGTTAATCCAATGGGGACTGGGCAGCAGAAATAGGCCGCTGCCTATTGGTAAAAAAAAAAAAAAAAAAAAAAAAAGAAGGAAATTAAACCAATGGGGACTGGGCAGCAGGAATAGGCCGCTGCCTATGGGTAAAAAAAAAAAAAAAAAAAAAAGAAAAAAAGAAGGAAATTAAACCAATGGGGACTGGGCAGCAGGACTAGGCCACTGCCTATAGGTAAAAAAAAAAGAAAAAAAAAAAAAAAAAAAAAAAAAAAAAAAAAAGAAGGAAATTAAACCAAAGGGGACTGGGCAGCAGAAATAGGCCGCTGCCTATGGGTTAAAAAAAAAAAAAAAAAAAAAAAAAAAAAAAAAAAAAAAAGAACAAAAGAAGGAAATTAAACCAATGGGGACTGGACAGCAGGACTAGGCCGCTGCCTATAGGTAAAAAAAAAATAAAAAAAAAAATGAAAAAAGGAAGGAAATTAAACCAATGGGGACTGGGCAGCAGGACTAGGCCGCTGCCTATAGGTAAAAAAAAAAAAAAAAAAAAGGAAAAAAGGAAAAAAAGAAAAAAAGAAGGAAATTAAACCAATGGGGACTGGGCAGTAGGAATAAGCCGCTGCCAATGGGTAAAAAAAAAAAAATGGAAAAAAAGAAAAAAAGAAGGAAATTAAACAAATGGGGACTGGGCAGCAGGAATAGGCCGCTACCTATATGTAAAAAAAAAAAAAAAAAAAGAAAAAAAAAAAGAAAAAAAGAAGGAAATTAAAACAATGGGGACTGGGCAGCAGGAATAGGCCGCTGCCTATGGGTAAAAAAAAAAAAAAGTAGGAAATTAAACCAATGGGGACTGGGCAGCAGGAATAGGCCGCTGCCCATGGGTAAAAAAAAAAAAAAAAAAAAAAAAGGAAAAAAAGAAAAAAAAGAAGGAAATTAAACCAATGGGGACTGGGCAGCAGGACTAGGCCGCTGCCTATAGGTTTAAAAAAAAAAAAAAAAAAAAAAAAAAAAAAAAAAAGAAAGAAGGAAATTAATCCAATGGGGACTGGGCAGCAGAAATAGGCCGCTGCCTATGGGTAAAAAAAAAAAAAAAAAAAAAAAAAGAAGGAAATTAAACCAATGGGGACTGGGAAGCAGGAATAGGCCGCTGCCTATGGGTAAAAAAAAAAAAAAAAAAAAAAAGAAAAAAAGAAGGAAATTAAACCAATGGGGACTGGGCAGCAGGACTAGGCCACTGCCTATAGGTAAAAAAAAAAAAAAAAAAAAAAAAAAAAAGAAGGAAATTAAACCAAAGGGGACTGGGCAGCAGAAATAGGCCGCTGCCTATGGGTTAAAAAAAAAAAAAAATGAAAAAAGGAAGGAAATTAAACCAATGGGGACTGGGCAGCAGGACTAGGCCGCTGCCTATAGGTAAAAAAAAAAAAAAAAAAAAAAAAAAAAAAAAAGAAAAATAGAAAAAAAGAAAAAAAGAAGGAAATTAAACCAATGGGGACTGGGCAGCAGGAATAGGGCGCTGCCTATTGGTAAAAAAAAAAAAAAAAAAAAAAAAAAAAAAAAAAAAAAGAAAAAAAAAAAGAAGGAAATTAAACCAATGGGGACTGGGCAGCAGAAATAGGCCGCTGCCTATGGGATAAAAAAAAAAAAAAAAAAAAAAAAAAAAAAAAAAAAGAAAAAAAGAAGGAAATTAAACCAATGGGGACTGGGCAGCAGGACTAGGCCACTGCCTATAGGTAAAAAAGAAAAGAAAAAAAA
>CM075766.1:68819816-68844816 GCA_037974665.1 Ehretia macrophylla | reverse complement strand
GTGCCCGCATGGGGAAGGATGGTGCACGCATGGGGCGAGCATGTGCGCGATGGGGCACACAACAGGCGCGCGCGGGGTGCATGTTGCACGTGCATGGGGCGCATATATCACTCGCTCGGGGCGCATATGGCACACGCATGGGGCGCTCAAGAAGAACTCACGTGGTGCTGTTGGGGAGTTGTTGGGGCATTGTTGGGGCACGACTAGGGCACTATTGGGGCATGGCTGGGGCACTATAGGGGTACGCTTAGGGGACGATGGGTGATGTTGGGGGACGGCGTTGGCACTACTATGGGACGTTGGGCATGACGGGCAACATTAAGCATTCGGGGGTATTGGGCATGCGGAATGTATTATGACACAATCGTGGACATTGATCTCCTTTTACAATTGGTTTCCAAATCTATGAAGTAGTCTTAACCTTTCCTTGTCCGACAAACACTTCGACACATTTTTTAGGCGAATTAGATTAATCGCGTTCCCAATCCAACCAAAAAAAAATTTAGCGCCAAATATCATGTAGACGAATTAATTTATGAATTAATATAAATTTTTTAGAATTTTCTAGTAATTTTTCTGATTTTTCCCTATTTTTTGTAATTTTTAAATATTAAAAAATATTTTTCTGAAAAAAATATTTTTGAATATCATTTAACAAATTAATATATGAATTAATATAAGTTTTTCTGAATTTTCTACTATTTTTTCTGATTTTTCCCTATTTTTTGCAATTATTAAATATTAAAAAATATTTTTGAAGCATTGGGATATTATATGCTATCAATAAGGAGCAAGTTGGGTACGAAGATCATGCCATATGGGGCCTTTTAAAGTGTAAAACACCCATTATGAATCTCTGGCAAAATGTACGCTACTGCTGCCACTTGGGTTTTTGCATCTAAATGTGCTATAGGGGGTATGTCGTGTCAAGCCCCCAGGCTGAGGTCCATGCTGAAGGACATTGTGGGCACTTCGTGGCACATTATGGGCTATATTGTGGGCAGGAATGCCTACAGAGTAAATAACGCTGAGGTATTGCATTGCATACCCGTGCGTTGAGGTCGTGCCACCCGCACCGTCCCCCAGCATGTCCCTCAGCGTGGTACCAGGATGGCTAATGAGGAATGTGGTAGCATTCCTAGCCCCTCATTATCCATCTTTGTGTTGTAGCACCGTCGGCGTCATTGGGATGGCTAATGAGGGGGCGAGTGGTGGCCCAAGCACAAAACTAGCCATCCTCGTGCCGCCTGCTAGGTACACATTGGGGGACATTCCCGTCCCCCAACATGTCGTTGGGCCTGCGCGATGCACAAATCACCTAGCACACAAAGCCATGGCGGTTGCCAAGTGGATGCGATCGGTCATGGTCTAGTGTCATGGCTATCCAAGTACAGTGTGGGCTTGGTGGCTCTTGGGGGATAGTAGGGGCAAGCATGATGCACGAATCACCTAGCACACGTGGCATTGGCTTTCGTTAAGCAACGATGCAAGCGTTGCGATGAGACGATTGTTGATGCTTCAATGTTATGGCGATCCAAGCACCATGCGACCTTGAACCCATCCCCCGGTGGGGTCCGACGTGCCTATACGATGTACGAATCACATGACGCCATGGTCCTCGCTGAGTCGTAATGCGACGGACATGGTCTAGTGTCGTGGCAATCCAAGTATCGCGTGGGTAGGAAGGTAGTTTGCTTGTCCTATTCATTGCATACGGGTGCATACACGGGGACGGTAGGGGCATGCGTGATACGTGAATCGCCTAGCACAGGGCCTTGGCTTTCGGTAAGTGACAACGCGAGCGTTACGATGAGACGATGGCTAGAGCTTAAATGTTGTGGCGATCCAAGCACCAAGTTGCCTTGAAGTCGTCCGACGGTGTGTTGCTATGGGCCTATGCGATGCGCGAATCGCCTAGCACACGACGCATGGTCCACGCTGAGTCATAATGCGATGGACCCGGTCTAGTGTCGTGGGGATCCAAGCACCGCGGGGGTTTGAAGTTCACTTTCGGTTGGTACCTCAAGTGTGTGCACTCGGTGCTTGGTCGGGCACCACGAAGTAGGCTCCTAAGCTTATGACATGCGGCCTAGTCATGCACCTCGTGCCGTTCCCGTCCCTTGTCCCTCAGAAATTCTTCGTGTCTAGCGGTGCGTTCTTGGGCTATCTCGCTGGTTCCGTCTGCCTGAAGGGCTTCGTTTGCCTAGACGGTAGGGTAGTACTCGACTTGGTGGTCTGGGCATAGCGAACGTGATAGCGCCTGAGTGGTGGTCGGCTTGTATGGGTCGGTTGGATCCCTGCATAAGCAGCGACATCCGCCCCTGCTTGCCTCTTCATTTGCGGGCCGAGTGCTTACGTTGCCTCGATTGGAAGGTTTCCTGTGTTGCGTACCTACAAAGAAGGCAATCTAAAGTCATATCATCCATCTTTCGCCTTGCGTCTGCCTCCGTGGATGACGTAGGGCGAACCCCTAAGCATGTCCCATGTTCCATGCTGCTCTCTCCAACAAGTGCGGCAAACGTGGCCCATAGGGCATCACTCGATCTCTCGGATGCGAAACACTACGATAGTACGGGGTCCTTGGCTTCTCTTTGCCCAAAATCAGCGTTCATCGCTAATCGCGTACGACGGTCACCCGCTCGTCTCAAGCCGTTGACCCTTGGGGGACGACCTGTCTCATGCGACGCCAGCGTCGGTGAGGAATGCTACCTGGTTGATCCAGCCAGTAGTCATATGCTTGTCTCAAAGATTAAGCCATGCATGTGTAAGTATGAACTAATTCAGACTATGAAACTGCGAATGGCTCATTAAATCAGTTATAGTTTGTTTGATGGTATCTACTACTCGGATAACCGTAGTAATTCTAGAGCCAATACGTGCAACAAACCCCGACTTCTGGAAGGGATGCATTTATTAGATAAAAGGTCAACGCGGGCTCTGCCTGTTGTTGCGATGATTCATGATAACTCGACGGATCGCACGACCCTCGTGTCGGCGACATATCATTCAAATTTCTGCCCTATCAACATTCGATGGTAGGATAGTGGCCTACCATGGTGGTGACAGGTGACGGAGAATTAGGATTCAATTCCTGAGAGGGAGTCTGAGAAATGGTTACCACATCCAAGGAAGGCAGTAGGCGCGCAAATTACCCAATCCTGACACGAGAAGGTAGTGACAATAAATAACAATACTGAGCTCAAAGAGTCTGGTAATTGGAATGAGTACAATCTAAATCCCTAAAACGAGGATCCATTAGAGGGCAAGTCTGGTGCCAGCAGCCACGGTAATTCCAGCTCCAATAGCATATATTTAAGTTGTTGCAGTTAAAAAGCTCGTAGATGGACTTTGGAATAGGTCAGCCGGTCCGCCTCAGGTGTGCACTGGTCATCTCGTCCCTTCTACCGGCGATGCGCTCCTGGCCTTAACTGGCCGGGTCGTGCCTCCGGTGCTGTTACTTTGAAGAAATTAGAGTGCTCAAAGCAAGCCTACGCTCTGTATACATTAGCATAGGATAACATTACAGGGTTTCGATCCTATTGAGTTGGCCTTCGGGATCTGAGTAATGATTAACAGGGACAGTCAGGGGCATTTGTATTTCATAGTCAAATGTGAAATTCTTGGATTTATGAAAGATGAACAACTGCGAAATTATTTGCCAAGGATGTTTTTATTAATCAAGAACGAAAGTTAGGGGCTCGAAGACGATTAGATACCGTCCTAGTCTCAACCATAAATGATGTTGACCAGGGATTGACGGATGTTGCTTTTAGGACTCCGCCGACACCTTATGAGAAATCAAAGTTTTTGGGTTCCGAAGGGAGTATGGTTGCAAGGCTGAAACTTAAAGGAATTGACGGAAGGGCATCACCAGGAGTGGAGCCTGCTGCTTAATTTGACTCAACATAGGGAAACTTACCAGGTCCAGACATAGTAAGGATTGACATAATTAGAGCTCTTTCTTGATTCTATGGTTGGTGGTGCATGGTCGTTCTTAGTTGGTGGAGCGATTTGTCTGGTTAATTCCATTAATGAATGAGACCTCAGCCTGCTAAGTAGCTATGCGAAGGTATCCTTCCACAACTAGCTTCTTAGAGGGACTACGACCTTTTAGGCCGCAGAATTTTGAGGTAATAACAGTTCTGTGATGCCCTTAGATGTTTTGGGCCGCACGCGCGCTACACTGATGTATTCCACAAGTCTATAGCCTTGGCCGACAGGCCCGGATAATCTTTGAAATTTCATCGTGATGGGGATAGATCATTGTAATGGTTGGTCTTGAACGAGGAATTTCTAGTAAGCGCGAGTCATCAGGTCGCGTTGACTATGTCTTTGCCCTTTGTACACAACGCCTATCGCTCCTACCGATTGTATGATCTGGTGAAGTGTTCAGATCGCGGCGACGTGGGGGGTTCGCTGCCCGCGACGTCGCGAGAAGTCCACTGAACCTTATCATTTAGAGTAAGGAGAAGTCGTAACAAGGTTTATGTAGGTGAACCTACGGAAGGATCATTGTCGAACCCTGCGAAGGCAGAATGACCTGCGAACCCGTTTAAATAATGTGGGGTCGACGCGGGGGAAAAGGCTCTTCCCCAGCCCGCGTGTCGGTCCCGAGTCAGGGCGAACGCCCTGCAAACAATGAACCCTGGCACGAAATGGGCCAAGGAAAATGAAAAATGGGGGCCAGCCTATCCCTGCCCCGTTCGCGGTGTGCTGGGTTAGGCCCGGTATCTTACGAAACGAAAATGACTCTCAGTAACGGATATCTCGGCTTTTGCGTCGATGAAGAATGTAGTTAAATGCGATACTTGGTATGAATTGTAGAATCCTGTGAACCATTGAGTCTTTGAATGTAAGTTATGCCCAAAGCCGTCAGGCCGAGGGCACGTCTACGTGGGCATCACACAACACGTCGCCCCCGTACCCTGAGCCCCAACACTGGGTAGTTTAGTCCATGCGTAGGGGCAGATTATAGCCTCCCGTGTCTCAAGGTGCGGTTGGCCGAAATGCAAGTTCGGCGTGACGGACGTCACGACAAGTGGTGGTTGGTCCATTCAACTCGCGAGTTGTCGTGCGTTGCTCTGTCGCACAGGCGAGACTGAAGATAGACCCTCCAGCACTGTGTGCTATGACCGTGACCCCAAGTCAGGCGGGATTACCCGCTGAGTTTAAGCATATAAACAATCGGAGGAAAAGAAACTTACAAGGATTTCCTTAGTAATGGCGAGCGAACCGGGAAATGCCCAGATTGAGAATCGGGCGGCTCCGTTGTCCGAATTGTAGTTTGGAGAAGTGTCCTCAGCGGCGAACATGGCCCAAGTCCCCTGGAAAGGGGCGCCAGTGAGGGTGAGAGCCCCGTCGTTGCCGGACCCTATCGAACCACGAGGCGTTGTCGGCGAGTCAGGTTGTTTGGGAATTCAGCCTTAAGCGAGCGGTAAATTCCGTCCATGGCTAATTACGGGCGAGAGACCGATAGCAAACAAGTACCGCAAGGGAAAGATGAAAAGGACTTTGAAAAGAGAGTGAAAGAGTGCTTGAAATTGTTAAGAGAAAAGCGGATAGGGGCCGTCAATGCGCCTCGGTCATATGCGGAACTGCAACAGCCCATCCGCCAATTGGCTCGGGGCGCTGACCAACACAGATTGGGGCAGCGGCCAAAGCCCAAGCAGTACATATGTCCACGGAATACCGTCGCCTCGATCGTGGTAGGGTAGCGCACGCCTTCGGTGTGCTTTGGCATCTTATCTCCTGGTGCTGGCTTGCAAGCTCCCCATTCAACTCGTCTTGAAACACAGACCAAGAAGTCTGACATGTGTACTAGTCAACCTGTGCGTAAACCCGTAACGCTTAAGGAAGCTGATTGGTGAGATCGCCCCTTGGGGTGCACCGCCAACTGACCTTGATCTTCTGAGAAGGGTTCGAGTGCGAGCATACCTGTCGGGACCTAAAAGATGGTGAACTATGCCTGAGCGGGACGAAGCTAGAGGAAACTCTGGTAGAAGCCCGTAGCGATACTAAAGTGCAAATCGTTTGTCTGACATAGGTATAGGGGTGAAAGACTAATCCAACAATCTAGTAGTTGGTTCCCTCTGAAGTTTCCGTCAGGATAGCTGGAGCTCGCGTGCGAGTTCTATCGTGTAAATACAATGATTAGAGGCATCGTGAGGGCAACGCCCTCGACCTACTCTCAAACTTTAAATAGGTAGGATGGCGCGACTGCTTCGTTGAGCCGTGCCATGGGATCAAGAACTCCAATTGGGCCACTTTTGGTAAGCGGAACTAGCGATGCGGGATGAACCACAAACTGGGTTACGGTGCCCAACTACACGCTAACCTAGATCCCACAAAGGGTGTTGGTCAATTAAGACAGCAGGACGGTGGTCATGGATGTCGAAATTCGCTAAGAAGTGTGTAATAACACACCTGCTGAATCAACTAGCCCTGAAAATCAATAGCGCTTAAGCACGTGACCTATACCCGGTCGTTGGGGCAAATGCCAAGCCCCGATAAGTAGGAGGGAGCGGAGGTCACCGCAAAAACCAAGGCGCGAGCCCGGGCGGAGCGGCCGTCGGTGAAGAACTTGGTAGTAGTAGCAAATATTCAAATGAGAACTTTGAAGACTAAAGAGGGGAAAGGTTTCATGTGAACGGCACTTGCACATGGGTTAGTCGATCCTAAGGGTCGGGAGAAGCCCGACAGATAGTGCGTTCTGCACGTGCATCGAAAGGGAATCGGGTTAAAATTCCTGAAATGGGACGTGGCAGTTAACGGCAACATTAAGGAGTCCGGAGACGTCAGCGGAGGCCTCGGGAAGAGTTATCTTTTCTGTTTAATAGCCTACCCATCCTGGAAATGGCTCAGCCTGAGGTAGGGTCCCACGGCTAGAGCGGGTCACCGCGTGCCGGCCGGGGGACGGATTGGGAATGGCTCCCTCGGGGGCCTTCCCCAGGAGTCAAACAGCCAGCTCAAAATTGGTACGGACAAGGGGAATCCGATTGTTTAATTAAAACAAGGCATTGGCTGGGGCAGCACATCTGTTAAAAGATAACGCAGGTGTCCTAAGATGAGCTCAACGAGAACAGAAATCTCGTGTGGAACAGAAGGGTAAAAGCTCGTTTGATTCTGATTTCCAGTATGAATATGAACCTTGAAAGCGCGGCCAAACGATCCTTTAGACCTTCAAAATTTGAACCTAGTGGTGTCCGAAAAGTTACCATAGGGATAACTGGCTTGTGTCAGCCAAGCGTTCATAGCGACGTTGCTTTTTGATCCTTCGATGCCAGCTCTTCCTATCATTGTGAAGAAGAATTCACCAAGTGTTGGATTGTTCACCCACCAATAGGGAACGTGAGCTGGGTTTAGACTGTCGTGAGTCAGGTTAGTTTTACCCTACTGATGATAGTGTCGCAATAGTAATTCAAGCTAGTACGAGAGGAACCGTTGATTCGCACAATTGGTCATCGCGCTTCGTTGAAAAGCCTGTGGCGCGAAGCTATTGTGCGCTAGATTATGACTGAACGCCTCTAAGTCAGAATTTGGGCTAGAAGCGATCCGTTCGCCTGCCGCCCGTTCACCGACTAGCAGTAGGGGCCTCCGGTCCCCAAGGGAATGTGTCGTTGGCCAAGCCGTCGTGACGGAAACGTCGTGCCGGCCGCCTTGAAGTGCAATTCCCATCGAACGGTGGGCAGAATCCTTTGCAAATGACTTAAATACATAACGGGGTATTGTAAGTGGTAGAGTGGCCTTGCTGCCACGATCCACTGAGATTCAGCCCTTTGTCGCTCCGATTCATCCCTCCCCGTTCCTCGCTTATCTCCGCCCCATCCGCAATCCAATCGTATCCCATCCTACAACCAACACTATTTCCCCCAAATGGGCCAAGAGGTTCGACACCCCATACCGCTCCCTAAGTGTGTCTCCAAGTGCCTAAGTCACAAGTTTTATGTGTCGTCGCGCCCTCACGCTAATCAAGAAAGCATCTTACACGAAGCACTAGGTCATTAATTAATCCTACAAATTCCACTAACTAATATTAAATTACTAATTCAACCCACTAGAAGACAAAATCTCACAAAAAGCTAGACATTCCTTATTCTTTATTCCTTATTATTTTGCACTTTCAATACACAATTAAATAATGCTCAAAAGATGACAGAAAAATCAGATTTCTACATGCCTTGGCTGACCACTTGTTGGGCTTTGTGATTGCTTTGCTTAATTCAATTTAATTCCTTGACAATCTATGACACAAATGCATAAAAAACTAGATCAAAACCCTCCCCAAAGCCTCCAAATCTCGACATAATGCTCCTTGCCCATGCTAGGAATTTCAAAATGCATCTTGAAGACACAAAAATCTGAATTTCTATGCCCAAGGCTGACACATGCTTTATCAATTGCAAGGGTTTCATTTTTTTTCTTCATTTCTCTCATCTCCTCATATTTCTCTCTCTCCCTCTCATTCTTCTCTCTCTCTCTCTCAGCCTTGGCTGAGTTCATTCACTCCATAGCTCATCTTCATCATTCCATGGTTCATCAAGGCAAGCAAGTAGCTATGAAGCTCGACTAAGCAAGCTAAGTTGCAAGAATCACACATGCAAGCTCTTTGAACAACCATTTCGGCCTAGGTGAGTTTCCTAGCTTCCATTTTTTTTCTTCTTGTTATAACCACATGCACCTAATAAGAACTTGGTCACTAAGCTAGGAAAAATAGGGCAAATCGAGTTGGTGTCTCGGCTAAGCATGGAAAAGAGTCAACCTTGTGCTTCATCAAAGTCTTGTGCATCTTCTTGTTGTTTTGCTAAGATAAGGGCTAAAACTTCTTGAAAATCTTTCAAAAACCCACATGCATGCTCTTAAATGTTTATCTTTGCTTCTGTACTTGAGATATATGTGTGGTCATAAGCTTTTATAACCATGCATGGCAAGATTTTGGGCTAGAAGGTGATGATAGATGAAATCGGGTTTGTGACAGCTTTCTGTCTTGTTGGTACGATATGATTTTGGCTAGGAAAATGATGTTGAAAATGTGTACAAATTGGTAGGTAACTATTTTTTCCAGTTCGGAACATTTGTCCCAGAAATAGGCCAAAGCTAATTTTGACTCTAAGGTCCTCAAAATGGCAAATCATTAAAATGTGTCCAAATCTGGAAAATCTGGAAAAATGAAGCAGGTTTTGGCAGATTCACTGACTTTGTGGAACGAACCAGTTTTGACTTAGTAAATGATATAAAAAATGTATGAATGTGGTGGGCTTCTATAGTTTTCGGTTCTGGACATTTGTGTCAGAAATGAACTAAGGCTAAATCGGACCCTAAGGACCTCAAAAACGACAAGTATTGAAATGTGTGCAAATCTGGACAGTTTTGTGCAATCCTACTGTTTTGGCTATAACTATTGAACCCGAACTCCAAATGATGCGAGGTTTGTTTCTGAATTTAGTTCACTTCTTAAGATTTAATTTGACATCTTATTCACTGGAATTGGAGATTTTTGGCTTGACATAATGATTGTGAGAAGACAGCCTATTGCAGTAAGGGTTTCACTTAGTGATATGCTTAGAAAAATTGTTGTAACTTCTCTTGTTGAATTAAATGCTTGGGATTGTGGAATTGGGATGTTGTGTGGACTGTTTTGAATACTTGAGGGTGTTTGAATTAATCGATGCATGGCTTGAGATTGATTTTGGAGTTGACTTGGGGCTTAATTGCACGGATAAGCATAAAATGGAAACCCTAGTGACTAGGTAAATTCAATAAGTGTTGATCCTATGAACATCGTGTTTAATTATATGTTTAGTAGGCTGCCCGTAGTTGCCATTGTAGCCCTAAATGTGATCTTGATGATTACATGTTGACAAGTAGGCCTTTCTTGCACCCGAACCCACGTAGATTGTCGTTGCATGTTGAATAATCTTATTATTTGATTACGTGAACGTTGAAATGAGTTATATGACTTGATTTACGTGCGTTACATGGCTGCCCGTTTAATGTTCATATAACTCCATATGCCTTTCAAGTGAAATTACTTGTCTTATTGTGCCTCGCTTGTTTACTTGTCAATATGCAATCTTTTGACTGTCCGGAGGCAACCTACTTTGTTGTCCTCCTAATGTGATATATTAAATGTCATAAATGTGCATTGCATACAAGGTTGCAACCTTTCATTCTGGCGTGGTAGCGTTCACGCACACTGGGCGGCATCGGGCTTGCCGGTGCAACCGTGGCTACCATTGTCCAATTCCCTCTCTCGCTTGGGGGCTAGACTTCCTCGGAGAGTTGGGTCGTAGGATTTCGGGGTACATCCGGAGTACACCCATTTGGCGTGATAAGGGGATGATTTGAAGTCGGCCGCAACAACTGATACTGGAAATGAACTGAGAGCAAAAGCTCACCGTATCCTTTTCACTATTTGTTTAAGTACTGTCGCTTGGTTCCTAGAGGACCTCGGGGAGGAAAGATGGGTAATTGTGTTCATTTACTTTTATATTATTGTTATGTACTTATTTGTGATATATTCATGCTTGCAAAAAGGGTTTTCATAAGTTGAACTGGAAAATGAGTTTCAAAACCTATTTCTCGTTCCCCCTCGCTGAGTTCATAAGGACTCACCCTCTTTTATCATCTCAGGTGAAGAAGATCAAGAACAGGTACCCGAGGATGATGTGCCTAACGATGATTCCTTGGAATGATTGCCTGTCCTGTGTGTTTTGCGTGATTATGGCTATTTGTGAACACTATGCTACTTGAAGACTATTTCTTTTCATGTTGCTTAATGTTTGTGATGTAAAAGACCCCCGTTGTTATTTGGGGTCTAATTTTGGGTTGTATTGATAATAACTAGACATACACTACTATGGTTGTTTTGCTATTGTCATTAGCTAGTATCTATTATAGGATTATGAAGTATCAGGTCAGAATTAAGTAAAATGAACCTATCCAATCTTAAGCAGGTACTCACTATTAAGCTGGGATCAACAAGTACTTTCGTAACGAGGATTAACAAACTAACGAGACATCGCATCATGCTAGGTTATTAATAAAATGAGACTTCAAGATAATTGGTAGGCATTTCAATTAATGATAAATAGTAATCTTAATTGGAAATGGAGTTGAGATTGTAAATTTTGAGGCGTTTAGAGAATTAGGTCAAACCAAAGAGCCTAATTACAGTCGTTATGCTGCCGATTTTCTAAAAAATTTGTGGAGTTTAGGCTAAAACGTTAAGTGTTAAACTTTCAGGAAAGATTATGTACGAGACATGACTTGAATGTTTAGATCACACCCTAGTCTAACCTAATAGGCCGGGTTGGGGCGTGACACGGGCCTTACAGGCGACTTGTCCCCAGCTTGTGTGTCGGTCCCGATTCAGGGTAAACGCCCTGTAAACAATGAATCTCGGTGCAGAATGCGCCAAGGAAAACAAAAAATGGGGGCCAGCCTATCACTGCCCCGTCCGCGGTGTACCGGGTTAGGTCTCGGTCCCTTACGAAATGAAAACGACTCTCGACAATGGATATCTCGGCTCTCGCATCGATGAAGAACGTAGCAAAATGCGATACTTGGTGTGAATTGCAGAATCCCGTGAACCATCGAGTTTTTGAAAGCAAGTTGTACCCGAAGCCATCAGGCCGAGGACATGTCTGCCTGGGCGTCACGCATCGTGTCGCCCCCCCCCCCACCTCGAGCCCCAACACTAGGTCACCGTGTCCGTGCATGGGGGCGGATTGTAGCCTCCCATGTCTCGAGGCGCGGTTGGCCAAAATGCTAGTCCAGCACGACGAACATCACGACAAGTGGTGGTTGGTCCATTCAACTCGCGAGTTATCGTGCGTCATCCCGTCGCGCATGCGGGACTGAAGATAGACCCTCCAGCGCTGTGCACTACGACTGTGACCCCAGGTCAGGCGGGATTACCCGTTGAGTTTAAGCATATCAATAAGCGGAGAAAAAGAAACTTACAAGGATTCCCTTAGTAACGGCGAGCGAATCGGGAACAGCCTAACTTAAGAATCGGGAGGCTCTGCCATCCGAATTGTATTCTGGAGAAGCGTCCTCAGCGACGAACCGGGCCCAAGTCCCCTAGAAAGGGGCGCCAGAGAGGGTGAGAGCCCCGTCATGCCCGGACCCTATCGCACCACGAGGCGCTCTCGGTGACTTGGGTTGTTTGGGAATAGAGCCCTAAGCGGGCGGTAAATTCCGTCCATGGCTAAATACGGGCGAGAGACCGATAACGAACAAGTACCGCGAGGGAAAGATGAAAAGGACTTTGAAAAGAGAGTCAAAGAGTGCTTGAAATTGTTAGGAGGGAAGAGGATGGGGGCCGACAATGCGCCCTTGTCGTTTGCGGAATGGCGAGATCTTGTCTGCCGATCATCTCGGGGCGCGGACCATCGTGGATTGGGGCGACGGCCAAAACTCGGGAATTAGATATGCCCTCGGAACACTGTTGTCTCAATCGTGGCGGGGTAGCGCGCGCCTTCTGCGTGCTTCAGCATCTGCGTGCTCTCGATGTTGGCTTGTGAGCTCCCCATTCAACCCTTCTTGAAACACGGACCAAGGAGTTTGACATGTGTGCGAGTCAATGGGTGTGTAAACCCGTAAGGCGCAAGGAAGCTGATTGGCAGGATCCCCCCCGGGAGGTGCACCACCAACCGACCTTGATTTTCTGAGAAGGGTTCGAGTGCGAGCATAACTATCGGGACTCGAAAGATGGTGAACTATGCTTGAGCGGGGCGAAGCCAGAGAAAACTCTAATGGAGGCCCACAGCGATACTGATGTGCAAATCATTCGTCTGACTTGGGTATAAGAGCAAAGGACTAATCGAACCATCTAGTAGCTGGTTCCCTCTGAAGTTTTCCTCAGGATAGCTGGAGCTCACGTGCGAGTTCTATCAGGTAAAGCCAATGATTAGAGGCATCGGGGGCGCAACGCCCTCGACCTATTCTCAAACACTAAATAGGTAGGACGGCGCGGCTGCTTCGTTGAGCTATGCCACAGAATCAAGAGCTCCTAGTGGGCCATTTTTGGTAAGCAGAACTAGCGATGCGGGATGAACCGAAAGCCAGGTTACGGTGCCCAACTGCGCGCTAACCTATATCCTACAAAGGGTGTTGGTCAATTAAGACAGCAGGACGGTGGTCACGGAAGTCGAAATCTGCTAAGGAATGGGTAACAACTCACCTGCTGAATCAACTAGCCTCGAAAATGGATAACGCTTAAGCGCGTGACCTATACCCAGTCGTCGGGGTAAGTGCCAGGCCCCAATGAGTAGGAAGGCGCGGCGGTTATAGAAAAACACAAGGCGCAAGCCTGGGCGGAGCAGCCGTTGGTGCAGATCTTGGTGGTAGTAGCAAATATTCAAATGAGAACTTTGAAGGCCGAAGATGGGAAAGGTTTCATGTGAACGACACTTGCACATGGGTTAGTCTATCCTAAGGGTCGGGGAAAGCCCAACAGATTGTGCGTTTCGCGCGTGGACCGAATGGGAATCGGGTTAAAATTCATAAACCGAGACGTGGCGGTTGACGGCTACGTTAGGGAGTCCAGAGACGTCGGCTTGGGCCTCGGGAAAAGTTATATTTTCTGTTTAACAGCCTGCCCACCATGGAAACGGCTCAGCCAGAGGTTGCGTCCAGCGGCTGGAAGAGCACAGCACATCGCGCAGTGTCCAGTGCGCCCCCGGCGGCCCTTGAAAATCCGGAGGACCGAGTGCCGTCCATGCCCGGTCGTACTTATAACTGCATCAGGTCTCCAAGGTGAACAGCCTCTGGTCGATGGAATAATGTAGGCAAGGGAAGTCGCCAAAATGGATCCATAAATTCGGGGAAAGGATTGGCTCTGAGGGCTGGGCACGGGGGTCCCAGTCCTGAACCCGTCGGCTGTCGGTGGACTACTCGAGCTGCTCCCGCAGTGGGAGTGGGTCGCCGCGTGCCGGCCACGGGATGGACTGGGAACGGCTCCCTCGGTGGCCTTCCCCGGGTGTCGAACAGCCAGCTCAGAACTGGTACGAACAAGGGGAATCCGACTATTTAAACAAAGCATTACGATGGTCCTTGCGGATGCTCACGCAATGTGATTTCAGCCCAGTGCTCTGAATCTCAAAGTGAAGAAATTCAACCAAGCGTGGGTAAATAGTGGAGTAACTATGACTCTCTTAAGGTAGCCAAATGCCTCGTCATTTAATTAGTGTCACGCATGAATGGATTAACGAGATTCCCACTGTCCCTGTCTACTATCCAACAAAACCATAGCCAAAGGAACAGGCTTGGCAGAATCAGCGGGGAAAGAAGACCCTGTTGAGCTTGACTCTAGTCCGACTTTGTGAAATTACTTGAGATGTGTAGGATAAGAAGGAGCCGAAAGGCGAAAGTGAAATACCACTACTTTTAAGGGTATTTTACTTATTACGTGAATAGAAGGCGGGGCACTGCCCCTCTTTTTGGACCCAAGGCTCACTTTGCAAGCTGATCCAGGCAGAGGACATTGTCAGGTGGGGAGTTTGGATGGGGCGACACATCTGTTAAAATATAACCCAGGTGTCCTAAGATGAGCTCAACGAGAACATAAATCTCGTGTGGAATAGAAGGGTAAAAGTTCGTTTGATTCTGATTTCCAGTACGAATACGAACCGGGAAAGCGTGGCCTAACGATACTTTAGAACTCGAAATTTGAAGCTAGAGGTGTCAAAAAAGTTACCACAGGGATAACTGGCTTGTGGCAGCCAAGCGTTCATAGCGACGTTGCTTTTTGATCCTTCGATGTCGGCGCTTCCTATCATTGTGAAGCAGAATTCACCAAGTGTTGGATTGTTCACCCACCAATAGGGAACGTGAGCTGGGTTTAGACCATCGTGAGACAAGTTAGTTTTACCCTACTGATGACAGTGTCGCAATAGTAATTCAACCTAGTACGAGAGGAACCGTTGATTCACACAAGTGGTCATCGCGCTTGGTTGAAAATCCTGTGGTGTGAAGCTACCATGTTCTAGATTATGACTGAACACCTCTAATAATACCGGTCTCAAAGAGTCTGGTAATTGGAATAAGTACAATTTAAATCCCTTAACGAGGATCCATTGGAGGGCAAGTCTAGTGCCAGCAGCCACGGTAATTCCAGCTCCAATAGCGTATATTTAAGTTGTTGTAGTTAAAAAGCTCGTAGTTGGACTTTGGGATGGGTCGGCTGGTCCGCCTCAGGTGTGCATCGGTCGTCTCATCCCTTTTGCCGGCGATGCGCTCCTGGCCTTAACTGGCTAGGTCGTGCCTCCGGCACTATTACTTTGAAGAAATTAGAGTGCTCAAAGCAAGTCTACGCTATGTATAAATTAGCAAGGGATAACATTATAGGATTTCGATCTTATTAAGTTGGCCTTCGAGATCGGAGTAATGATTAACAGGGACAGTTGGGGGCATTCGTATTTCATAGTCAGAGGTGAAATTATTGGATTTATGAAAGACGAACAACTGCGAAAGCATTTGCCAAGGATGTTTTCATTAATCAAGAACGAAAGTTGGGGGCTCAAAGACGATAAGATACTGTCCTAGTCTCAACCATAAACGATGCTGACGCGGGGGAGGCGGCTCATCCCCAGCCCGTGTGTCGGTCCCAAGTCGAGGCGAACGCCGCGCAAACAATGAACCCCGACACGGAATGCGCCAAGGAAAACAAAAAATGGGGGCCAGCCTATCCCTGCCCCGTCCGCAATGTGCCGGGTTAGGTCTCGGTCCCTTACGAAATGAAAACGACTCTCGGCAATGGATATCTCGGCTCTCGCATCGACGAAGAACGTAGCAAAATATGATACTTGGTGTGAATTACAGAATCCCGTGAACCATCGAGTCTTTGAATGCAAGTTGCGCTCGAAGCAATCAGGCCGAGGGCACGTTTGCCTGGGCATCACGCATCGTGTCGCCCCCCCACCCTGAGCCCCAACACTGGGTCACCGGGTTTGCGCATGGAGGCAGATTGTGGCCTCCCGTGTCTAGAGGCGCGGTTGGCCGAATTACGAGTCCGGCGCGACGTACGTCACGACAAGCGGTAGTTGGTCCATTCAACTCGCGAGTTGTCGTGCGTCATCCCGTCGCGCATGCGGGATTGAAGATAGACCCTCCAGCGCTGTGCGTATGACAGCGACCCCAGGTTAGGCGGGATTACCCACTGAATTTAAGCATATCAATAAGCGGAGAAAAAGAAACTTACATGGATTCCCTTAGTAACAGCGAGCGAACCGGGAATAGCCTAGCTTGAGAATCGGGTGGCTCCGCCGTCCGAATTGTAGTCTGGAGAAACGTCCTCAGCGGCGGACTGGGCCCATGTACCTTGGAAAGGGGCACCAGAGAGGGTGAGAGCCCCGTCGTGCCTGGACCGTGTCATACAACGAGGCACTGCCAGCGAGTCGGGTTGTTTGGGAATGCAGCCCTAAGAGGGCGGTAAATTCCGTCCAAGGCTAAATACGGGCGAGAGACTGATAGCGAACAAGTACCCTGAGGGAAATATGAAAAGAACTTTGAAAAGAGAGTCAAAGAATGCTTGAAATTGTCAGGAGGGAAGCGGATGGGGGCTAGTGATGCACCCCGGTTGTATGCGGAACGGCGAGAGCAGGTCCGCCGATCAGCTCGGGGCGCGGACCAGCGTGGATTGGGGTAGCGGCCAAAGCTCGAGCAGTAGATATGCCTGCAGAATGCCATCGCCTCGATCGTGGAGGAGCAGCGCGCACCTTCAGTGTGCTTCGGTATTTGTTCGCTCTCGGTGCTGGCCTACAGGCTCCCCATTCGACCCGTCTTGAAACACGGAGCAAGGAGTCTGACATGTGTACAAGTCAATAGGTGCGTAAACCCGCAAGGCACAAGGAAGCTGATTGGCAGGATCACCCCCGGGGGGTGTACCACAGACCGACCTTGATCTTCTAAGAAGGGTTCGAGTACGAGCATACCTGTCGGGAACCGAAAGATGGTGAACTATGCCTGAGCGGGCCAAAGCCAGAGGAAACTCTGGTGGATGCCCGCAGCGATACTGATGTGTAAATCGTTCGTCTAACTTGGGTATAGGGGCGAAATACTAATCGAACCATCTAGTAGCTGGTTCCCTCCGAAGTTTCCCTCAGGATAGCTGGAGCACGCGTGCGAGTTCTATCAAGTAAAGCCAATGATTAAAGGCATCGGAGACGACCCGCTCGCCCACCGCCCGTTCACCGACCCGCAGTAGGGGCCTCCGGTCCCCAAGGGCACGTGTCGTTGGCCAAGTCGCCGCAACGGAAGCGTCGCGTCGGCCGCCTTGAAGTACAATTTCTATCGAGCGGCGGGCAGAATCCTTTGCAGATGACTTGAATATGCGATGGGGTATTGGAAGTGGTAGAGTGGCCTTGCTACCACAATCCACTGCGATTCAGCCCTTTGTTGCTCCAATTCGTCCCTCCCCCCTCCTCGTTATCTCTACCCCATCTGCAATACAATCCCATCCCAATCCATCAACCAACACTATTTCCCCTAAACTGGCCAAGAGGTTCGACGCCATATGCCGCTCCCCAAGTGTATGTCCAAGTACCTAAGTAAGTCGTAAGTTGTAACCCAAGTGTCGACGCAAGAATGCCCAAGTTTTGCCAAGTGCTTTGCACCCAAGTCCGAATAACATTAGCCCAAAATAGTTTGCCACGCTCGCTGCCTGCTATAGTGCCACCGCAAGTGTCATGGGGTTTCCAGGCAACGATGATGCCCAATTATGCCCAAGTGCTATGCCCAAGGATGCCCAAGTGCTATGTGCTATGCCCAAGGATGCCGAAGTGCTATGTGCTATGCCCAAGGATGCCCAAGTGCTATGTACTATGCCTAAGGATGCCCAAGTGCTATGTGCTATGCCTAAGGATGCCCAAGTGCTAAACCCAAGTGCTATGCCCAATGATGCCCAAGGATGCCCAAGTGCTAAACCTAAGTGCTATGCCCAATGATGCCCTAAGTGCTATACCCAAGTATATGTGCTATGCCCAATGATGCCCAAGTACTATGTGCTATGCCCATTGATGCCCAACTGCTACGTGCACCCAAGCTCTTTGCCCAAGTGCTATGTTCACCCAAGTGCTATGCCCAATGATGCCTAAGTGGCTATACCCAAGTGCTAACGGACCCTCTTCCGACCGACCCCGCCCATTGCCTCGAGTTCCCAAGTGTTAAACAGCCTATGCTTACTTCGTAAGAGATGGCAAAAAATTTGAATCCGACCTTGTGTGCTGCCGGCCCAGTGAGGTGCCTAACGTTCTTCCCTTAGCACTAACAGTGACTAAGGTTATGTTGCCCATATCTTCTGCACGGTTGGGCACGTTGGTGAACGGTTGCGGTGCGACTGCTCACGGTGTTGCACGACGACACACGATTAGGAGTCGGATGGGCCACGTACTTGGGGCCTCGGATGAGCCACAGTTTGGCACGCAGTTGGGGCATAACTTGGCAAGAAGTTGGGGCGCAATGGGGCCTCACATGGGGCACGATGGGGCAAGTAGTTGGGCCACATGGGGTGCGCGCATCGGGCAAGGTGATGTGCCTCTATGTGCATTACGTGCATGTGGATGGGCAACCATGGGGTGACCATTGGATGCACATGGCGCGCGGATGGGAGACAATGGGGCATACATGCCGATCGAAGGTACGCGCATGGATCGTGCATGCCACACGATGGTGTGCGCATGGGGCGTGCATGCCGCATGATGGTGCGCGCATCGTGAGCGTATATTGCCCACATGCGGCACGAAGGTGCACGCATGGGGCACCCATGCCGCACGAGGTTGTGCGCATGGGGTACCCATGCAGCACGAAGGTGCGCGCATGGTGCATCCATGCCACACGATGGTGCATGCATGGTGCGCCCATGCCGCACGATGGTGCGCGCATAGTGTGCACCTACCACACGATGGTGCGAGCATGGTGCGCCAATACAGCACGATGGTGAGCGCATGGTGCGCCCATGCTGCACGATGGCAAGCGTATGGGGTGTGTATGCCGCACGAAGGTACGCACATGGGGTGCCCATCCCGCATGACGATGCGCGCATGGGGAGCGCATGCCGCACAACGGTGCGAACATGTGATGCCCATGCCGCACAATGGTGTGCGCATGGTACGCCCATGTTGCACGATGGTGCGTGCATAGGGCGCACATGCCGCACGAAACCACTATTCTTGGAGATATAAATGATGATCCAATTACTGTCGTGTGCACTTTGCTCCATATATGTGAGGCCCGACCTCAATTTGTGTGCGATACCTCGTTTCGTGTGCCCTAACCTAGATTTGCGTGCTTTGACCTAGGTTTAAGAATTGTGTTTCGTTTTGTGTGCCTTGCATTGAATTACGTGCATTCATTTAGGGTTGCGTGCGTTTATTTGAGAAACGTGCATTCATCTCGTAGTTCGTGTCTTACCTCGTAGTGCGTGCCCTAAACCTAGGAAAGTGTGGCCTCACGCTAATCAAGAAAGCATCTTACACGAAGCACTAGGTCATTAATTAATCCAACAAATCCCACTAACTAATATTAAATTACTAATTCAACCCACTAGAAGACGAAATTGCACCAAAAGCTAGACATTTTTTATTCTTTATTCTTTATTCTTTGCATATCCCAAACACACAATAAAATAAGCCTTGAACAAGACAAAAAATTCAGATTTGCACACACCCTTGGCCAACCACTTGGACCCTTGTGCATGCACTTCAATTTCAAACATTCTTAGACAAGTTATGACACAAATGCATAAAAAAATAACCCAAAACCCTACCCAATGCACCCATATTCTCGACCCATTCCCTTGCCATGCCAGGTAATTCAAAAATCATGCTTCTTGAAGACACAAATCTGAATTTGCAAGGCCCTGGGCCGACATTTGCATCTATCCCTTCAAAGCCTTTCATTTTTCCTTCATTCTTCTTTCTTTCTCACATTTCTCTCACTCTCTCTCTCTTGGCCCTAGCTGAATATTGTAGACTCCATAGCTTATCTTCATCACTCCATGGTTCATCAAGGCATGCAAGAAGCTAGGGGACTCGACTAAGCAAGCTAGGTTGCAAGAAACACACATGCAAGCTCTTTGAATCTCCATTTGGGCATAGTTGAGTTTGCTAGCTTCCATTTCTTTTCTTCTTGTTCTAACCACATGCACCTACTAAGAACTTGGTTACTAAGCTATGAAATTTGATAAAAATCGAGTGGTGTCTCGGCTAAGCAAGGAAAAAGGTCAACTTTGTGCTTCACCAAGAGTCTTGTGCATCTTCTTGTTGTTTTGCTAAGGTGAGGGCTAAAACTTCTTGAAAATCTTTCAAAAAACCACATGCATGCTCTTAAATGTCTATCTTCACTTCTGTACTTGAGATATATGTGTGTTCATGAGCTTTTATAAACATGCATGACAAGATTTTGGGCTAGAATGTGATGATAGATGAAATCGTGCATGTGATAGCTTTCTGTCTTGTTGGTTTCAGGTGATTTTGGCTAGGTACATGATGTTGAAAATGCGTGAAAATTGGTAGGTAACTAGTTGTGCCAGTTCGGAACATTTTTCTCAGAAATAGGCCAAAGCTAATTTTGACTCTAAGGTCCTCAAAATGGCAAATCATTAATATGTGTCCAAATCTGGAAAGTCTGGAAAAATGAAGCAGGTTTTGGCAGATTCACTGACCTTGTAGAACGAACCAGTTTTTACTTAATAAATGACATCCAAAATGCATGAAATTTGGTGTGCTGCTAGATTTTTCAGTTCTGGACATTTGTTTCAGAAATGGACTAAGGCTAAATATGACCCTAAGGCCCTAAAAAATGACAACTATTGAAATGTGTGCAAATCTGGACAGTTTTGTGCAGTCTCACTGTTTTGGTTATAACTATTGAACCCGAACTCCAAATGATGCGAGGTTTGTTTCTGAATTTAGTTCACCTCCTAAGCTTTAATTTGACATCTTATTCACTGAAATTGGAGATTTTTTCCTTGTCTTAATGATTGTGAGAAGTCAGTCCATTGCAGTGAGGGTTTCACTTAGTGATATGCTTAGAAAAATTATTGTAGCTTCTCTTGTTGTATTAAATGATTGGGATTGTGGCATTGAGATGTTGTGTGGACTGTTTTGAATACTTGAGGGTGTATGAACTAATCAATGCGTGGCTTGAGTTTGATTTCGAGATGACTTGGGGTTTAATCGCACGGGTAAGCACGAATTGGAACCCTAGTAACTAGGTGAATTTGCTAAGTGTTGATCCTTTGGATGTTGTGTTGGATTATGTGTTTAGTAGGCTGCCCGTAGTTGCCCTTGTAGCCCTAAATATGATTTCGATGATTTCATGTTGATAAGTAGGCTTTTCTTGTACCCGGTCCCACGTAATGCCATTGCATGATGAATAATCTTATTAATTGATTACGTGAGCCTGGAAATGAGTTATATGACTTGACTTACATGCGTTACATGGCTGCCCGTTTAATGTTCATATAACTCCATGTGCCTTTCAAGTGAAATTACTTGTCTTATTGTTCCTAGCGTGTTTACTTGTCAATGTGCAATCTTATGACTGCTCGAAGGCAACCTACTTTGTTGTCCTCCTAATGTGATATATTAAATGTCATAAATGCGCATTGCATACAAGGTTGCAACCTTTCATTCTGGCGTGGTAGCGTTTACGCACACCGGGCGGCATCGGGCTTGCCGGTGCAACCGTGACTACCATTGTCCAATTCCTTCTCTCGCTTGGGGGCTAGACTTCCTCAGAGAGTTGGGTCGTAGGATTTCGGGGTACATCTGGAGTACACCCATTTGGCGTGATAAGGGGATGATTTGAAGCCGGCTGGAACAACTAATACTGGAAATGAACTGAGAGCAAAAGGTCACGGCATCCTTTTCACTATGTGGATAAGTACTGTCGCTTGGTTCCTAGAGGACCTCGGGGAGGAAAGATGGGTAATTGTGTTCATTTACTTTTATATTATTGTTACGTACTTATTTCTGATATATTCATGCTTGCAAAAAGGGTTTTCATAAGTTGAACCGGAATATGAGTTTCAAAACCTATTTCTCGTTCCCCCTCACTGAGTTCATTAGGACTCACCCTCTTTTATCATCTCAGGTGGACAAGATCAAGAACAGGTACCCGAGGATGACGTGCCTAACGATGATTTCTTGGAATGATTCCCTGTCCTATGTGCTTTGCTTGATTATGGCCATTGTGAACACTATGCTGCTTGAAGACTATTTCTTTTCATGTTGCTTGATGTTTGTAATGTAAAAGACCCTCGTTGTAATTTGGGGTCTAATTTTGGCTTGTATTGATAATAACTAGATAGACACTACTATAGTCGTTTTGCTATCGCTACTGGTTAGTATCGGTATCTATCATAGGATTATGAAGTATCAGGTAGACTAAGTAAAATGAACCTATCCAATCTTAAGCAGGTACTCATTGTTAAGCTAAGATCAACAGGTACCTTTGTAACGAGGATTAACAAACAAACAAGACATAGTATCATGCTAGGTTATTAATCAAACGAGACATCGAGATAACTAGTAGGTGTTTCAATTGATGGTAAATAGTAATATTAGTTGGAAGTGAAATTTGAGGCGTTTAGAGAACTAGGTCAAACCAAAGAGCCCAATTACAGCCGTTATGCTGCCGGTTTTCTAAAAAACTATGGAGTTTAGGCTAAAACGTTAAGTGTTAAATTTTCATGAACAACTAAGTACGAGACATGACTTGAATGTTTATATCACACCCTAGTCTAACCTTTATAGGCCGGGTTGGGGCGTGACAATATAGCCCCTTATTCCTTAGCCATAGTCATATAGAAACCATTAGGGTAAAGAGGTGTCTGCCACTATCATAGCCGTGTGCACCTCAAAAGGTGTCTCCCACTATCACTGTCGTGTGCACCTTTGATCCCATCCCTTAACAAGTAAGAGGTTGCAACAAAACCAATATTCTTGGAGATATAAATGATGATCCAATTACTTAATCAAGCATATTCTTAATCCAAGCATGTTCAATATGTACTTGATCCAAACTTAACCAATTAACAAGAGGCAAGTACATTCGAGCATATATATGATTCAAGCTTATTCAAGTATACTAAGCAATTACGTGATTGAAGCTTATTCCTAGTCCTCACCATGTATCCATGTCAAGCATACTCAAGAAATTACATGATTCAAGCATGTTGAAGGTTATATCCTATGGTCTAACAAGTAAGCATGTGAACACTTTGCATGTATAAACCTTTATAGTGCCACAATTAATGTTTCTTGATGGTTATTGATCATGTTGGACATATGACATCAAGAAAATTTAATAAAACCATAATTAATTTATACCATAATAATCTAGGGTTCGATACGGTTCTAACACCACTGACCGTGCCCCATTCCGACATCTATAGCTCCCGAAATTGCTAAAACAAGTTCATCACATTTTTGGTCAAACAGAGGCCTTACCAGCAGACGAGAGGTCCTCCACCGATCGACCAGTGGAGGGGGGGTCCCCCGGTCGTGCTGTTTACGGGAAAAACACCATTTTTTTCAACAATCAAGCTTACAACCACACAACTCTCTACCAACAATTAAGCATGCTCAAGGTGACTATTAGGCATCATATAAGGGTTCAAACTCAATCAAAACCATCCCACAGCCCAACATGATCACCAATTCATAATTTGAACAAGCCCTAGATCTATAACACAAAATACTCAACCTTCTCATCATCCAAGCTTTTCTATACAAGCTATAACAAGATTAACATCAAATGAACATTAATAATCTTGAATGAATCCTTTAAAACCATTTATGAAAATTCCCACACCTTAGCTTTTGAATTTGAATGGAAGAATGAGTGATAGAAAGCTTGTATGAGCCAGAGAACAGCTTGAGGATGACACAAAAATGGCTAAACTTCCTTCTCCTTCCTTCTTCCTCTTCTTCTTTCTTCTTTATCTTTTCTCTCTTCTTTCTCCTATCCCCTTCATCTGGTCGTGTGTTGTGTGTGTTTCCTGATGGGTGTGGGTGTGTGTGTAGTGTTTTTGTATGTGTTGAGTGGTGTTTGTGTGTGTTTTGTTAGGATATTTTAGTTTGGTTACCAAAAGACAAGAGTGCCCTCCAACTAAAAGCCCATTTTCTAGTTTGCCCTTTAGTTCTATTTCAACATATCTAGTTAGCTATTGTAATGTAGTGTTGTTTATTTAATTTTTATGATATCTAAATCACGTAAATGCACGTTAAAGAATGCAAGTACACGTAAAATGATGCAAATATACGTTAAATGATATAAATACATTTCCAATAGTGTAAATGCATAGTATTATCATGTAATTCCAATTTTAATTATTTTGGTTAGTTAATTTAATTATCATCTACAACCTCCAAGGTTCTCGATTGCACTCATATACACATTAAACGAGATATATGCACGTAAACCAAGGTAAATGCACATTAATTAATATGAACACTTACTAAATGATATGATATGCATATGGGGTTTCGTGCGGGGCTTCACATGCAGAATCCCATGAACCATCGAGTCTTTGAAAGCAAGTTGTGCCCGAAGCTGTCAGGCCAAGGGCACGTCTGCCTAGGTGTCACGCATCGTGTCGTCCCCCCACCCCGAGCCCCAACACTAGGTCGCTGGGTTCGTGCGTGGGGGCAGATTGTGGCCTCCCATGTCTCGAGGCGCGGTTGACCGAAATACGAGTCTGGCATGACGGACGTCACAACAAGTGGTGGTTGGTCCATTCAACTCGCGAGTTGTCGTGCGTCGTCCGGTCGTGCATGCAGGATTGAAGATAGACCCTCCAGCGCTGTACGCTACGACCGTGACCCCAGCTCAGGCGGGATTACCCGCTGAGTTCAAGCATATCAATAAGCGGAGGAAAAAAAAACTTACAATGATTCCCTTAGTAACGGCGAGCGAACCGGACAGCCCACCTTGAGAATCAGGCGACTCCGCTGTCCGCATTGTAGTCTGGAGAAGCGTCCTCAGCGGCAGACCG
>CM075766.1:68809816-68814816 GCA_037974665.1 Ehretia macrophylla | reverse complement strand
TACGCGCATGGGGTGCCCGTGTTGCACGAGGTTGCGCTCATGGGGCGCCCATGCCGCACGAAGGTGCGACGCATGGTGCATCCATGCCGACGATGGTGAGCGCATGGTGCGCCCATGACGCACGATAGTGCGCGGTTGGTGCGCTCCTACCGCACGAAGGTGCGCGCATGGTGCGCCAATACTGCACGATGGTGTGCGCTAATGCCGCCCGATAGTGTGCGCATGGTGAACCCATACCGCACGATGGTGCGCACATAGGGAACGCATGCCGCACGAAGGTGCCGCACGATGATGCGCTCATGGGGCGCGCATGCTGCACAATAGGGGTACGCTTGGGAGGACACTTGGGGGATGTGAGGGACAGCTTGGGCACTACTTTGGGACCTATTGAGGGTCATTCGAAATGTATTACCACACCAATGTGGACATTTTTGTGCTTTTATAGTTGTTTTTTGAGTCCATGAATTATTCTTAACAAAGTCCCTTGCCCGACGAACATGTGATCACTCGAGAGGCGACATAGATTAATCGGTTTTTGAATCCGTCCAAATTTTTTTTCCACGCCAAATATCATCTAAAAAAATTAATTTATGAATTATTACATATTTTCCATAATTTTCTAGTATTTTATATAATTTTTCCCTATTTTTCATAATTATTAAATATTAAAAATTATTTTTTCGAAAAAAATAATCTTGAAACATTTGGATTTCGTATCCTCATCTAAACAAATTAAATTATGAATTAATATAAATTTTTCAGAAATTTCTACTATCTTTTATGATTTTTTCCTATTTTTCGCAATTATTAAATATTAAAAAATATTTTCTTTAAAAAAATTAATCTTGAAGCATTTGGGTATCAGATGCTATCAATTAGAAGCAAGTTGGGTACAAAAATCATGCCAAATGGGGCCTTGTATAGTATAAAACACCCATTATGAATCTCTGGCAAAATGTACGCTGCAGTTGTCACTTGGGTTTTTGCATCTAAATGTACTATAGGGGGTATGTGATGTCAAGCCCCGTGGTCGAGGTCCATGTGGGGGACGTTGTGGGCACTTTGTGGCACATTGTGGGCTATATCGTGGGCTGTATTGTGGCTGGGAATGCCTACCGAGTGAATCACGGCAAGGTATTGCATTGCATACCCGTGTGTTGGGACCGTGCCACCCCCGTCCCGCGTCCCCCGGCATGTCCCTGGGCGCGGCACCAGGATGGCTAATAAGGAACGTGGTGGTTTCCCTAGCCCCTTATTATCCATCTTGGTTCTGCAACACCGTCGACGTCATTGGGATGGTTAATGAAGGGGCGAGTGGTTGCCCAAGCACAAAACTAGCCATCACCGTGACGCCGGCTAGGTACACGTTAGGGGACATTCCCGTCGCTCGACGTGTCATTGGGCCTGCTTGATGTACGAATCACCTAGCAGACGAAGCCGTGGTCGTTGCCGAGTAGATGCGCGCATCCATGGTCTAGTGTCGTGGCAATCCAAGCACCGCATGGGCTTAGGTGGCACTTGGAGGACGGTGGGGGCAAGCGTGATACACGAATCGCCTAGCACACGTGCCATTGGCTTTCGTTAAGCAACGACGCGAGCGTTGCGATGAGACGATTACTGATGCTTCAATGTCATGGCGATCTAAGCACCATGCGGCCTTGAAGCTGTCCCTCGGTTGGTTCCGACGGGCCTATGTGATGCACGATTGCCTAGCATACGATGCCATGGTCCTCGCTGTGTCATAATGCGACAGATGTGGTCTAGTGTCGTGGCGATCCAAGCACTGCGTGGGCAGAAAGTTTGCTTGTCTCGTTTTGTGCATGTGGGTGCATATAGGGGGACAGTGGGGGACTATGCGATGCGCGAATTACCTAGCACACGGCCTTGGCTTTCGTTAAGTGACGACGCGAATGGTGCGATGAGACAATGGCTAGAGCTTCAATGTTATGGCAATCCAAGCACTGTGCTGCCTCGAAGCCGTCCCACGATGTGTTCCCAATGGCCTACGCGATGCGCAAATCACCTAGCACATGACGCCATTGTCCTCGCTGAGTCGTAATGCGATGGACGTGGTCTAGTGTCATGGCGATCCAAGCACCGCATGGGTAGGAAGTTTGCTTGTCCTGTTCCGTGCATGTGGGTGCATATATGGGGACGGTGGGGGACTGCGCAATGCGTGGATCGCCTATCACACGGCCTTGGCTTTCGTTAAGTGACGACGCGAGCGTTACGATGAGACAATGGCTAGAGCTTCAATGTCATGGCAATCCAAGCACCATGCTGCCTCGAAGCCGTCCCACGGTGTGTTCCCACGGGCCTACGCAATGCGCGAATCACCTAGCATATGACGCCATGGTCCTCGCTGAGTCGTAATGCGACGGACGTGGTCTAGTGTCGTGGCGATCCAAGCACCACGTGGGCAGGAAGTTTGCTTCTCCCGTTCCGTGCATATGGGTGCATATAGGGGGATGGTTGAGGACTGCGCGATGCACGAATCGCCTAGCACACGTCCTTGGCTTTCGTTAAGTAACGACGAAAGCGTTGCGATGAGACGATGGCTAGAGCTTCAATGTCATGGCGATCCAAGCACCGTGCTGCCTCGAAGCCGTCCCACGGTATATCCCTATGAGCCTGCGCAATTCGTGAATCGCCTAGCATAATATGCCATGGTCCTCACTGAGTCATAATGCATTGGACGTGGTATAGTGTCATGGCGATCCAAGCACGGTTGGAAGTCCGCTTTTGGTTGGTACCTCAGTTGTGTACACTCGGTGCATGGTCAGGTACCACGAAGTAGGCCCTTAAGCTTTCAAAGTGTGGCCTGGTCATGCACCGCATGCTGTCCTCGTGCTGTGTCCCTCAGAAAGTCTTCGTACCTAGCAGTGTGTGCTTGAGCCATCTCCCTGGTTCCGTTCGCCTGAAGGGCTTCATTTGCCTAGATGGTAGGTGTTTACTGGCTTGGTGGTCCAGGCATAGCGAACGTGATAGCGCATGAGTGGTGGTTGACTTGTATGGGTCGGTTGGATCCCTGCTTGAGTAGCGACGTCCACCCCTGCTTGCCTCTTCATTCGCGGGCCGAGTGCTTGCGTTGCCTCGGTTGGTCGGCCTTGTTTCCTGTGTTGCGTACCTACAAAGACAGTATTCTAAAGTCACATCGTCCATCTTTTGCCTTGCGTTTGCCTCCGTGGACAACGTGGGGTGAACCCCTAAGCATGTCCAATGTTCCACGCTGCTCACTCCTACAAGTGTGGCAAACGTGGCCCATGGGGCGTCGCTTGATCTCTCGGATGCGGCACCCCACGATGGTATGGGGTCCTTGGCCTCTCTTTGCCCGAAACCAGCGTCCGTCGCTAACCGCGACAATCGTGCGCTCATCTCGAGTAGTCGACCCTTGAGGGACGACGTGCCTTGTAAGACGCCGACGTCGGTGAGGAATGCTACCTAGTTGATCCTGCCAGTAGTCATATGCTTGTCTCAAAGATTAACCCATGCATGTATAAGTATGAACTAATTCAGACTGTGAAACTACGAATGGCTCATTTAATCAGTTATAGTTTGTTTGATGGTGTCTACTACTTGGATAACCGTAGTAATTCTAGAGCTAATACGTGCAACAAACCCCGACTTCTGGAAGGGATCCATTTATTAGATAAAAGGTCGACGCGGACTCTGCCCGTTGCTGTGATGATTCATGATAACTCGACGGATCGCACGACCCTCATGCCAGCGATGCATCATTCAAATTTCTGCCCTATCAACTTTCGATGGTAGGATAGTGTCCTACCATGGTGGTGTCGGGTGACGGAGAAATAGGGTTCGATTCCGGAGAGGGAGCTTGAGAAACGGCTACCACATCCAAGGAAGGCAGCAGGAGCGCAAATTACCCAATCCTGACACGGGGAGGTAGTGACAATAAATAACAATACTGGGCTCAAAGAGTCTGGTAATTGGAATAAGTACAATCTAAATCCCTTAACGAGGATCCATTGGAGGGCAAGACTGGTGCTAGCAGTAGCGGTAATTCCAGCTCCAATAGCAAATATTTAAGTTGTTGTTGTTAAAAAGCTCGTAGTTGGACTTTGGGATGGGTCGACCGGTCCGCCTCAAGTGTGCACTGGTCGTCTTGTCCTTTCTGACGGCGATGCGCTTCTAGCCTTAACTGGCCGGGTCATGCCTCAAGCGCTGTTACTTTGAAGAAATTAGAGTGCTCAAAGCAAGTCTACGCTCTGTATACATTAGCATGGGATAACAATATCGGATTTCGATCCTATTGAGTTGGCCTTCAGGATCGGAGTAATGATTAACAAGGACAGTCGGGGGGCATTTATATTTCATAGTCAGAGGTGAAATTCTTGGATTTATGAAAGAGGAACAACTGCGAAAGCATTTGCCAAGGATGTTTTCATTAATCAAGAACGAAAGTTGGGAGCTCGAAGACGATCAGATACCGTCCTAGTCTCAACCATAAACGATGCTGACCAAGGATCGGCGAATGTTGCTTTTAGGACTCCGCCTGCACCTTATGAGAAATCAAAGTTTTTGGGTTCCGGGGGGAGTATGGTCGCAAGGCTAAAACTTAAAGGAATTGACGGAAGGGAACCACCAGGAGTGGAGCCTATGACTTAATTTGACTCAACACGGGAAAACTTACCAGGTCCAGACATAGTAAGGATTGACAGACTGAGAGTTATTTCTTGATTCTATGGGTGGTGGTGCATGGCCGTTCCTAGTTGGTGGAGCGATTCGTCTGGTTAATTTCATTAACGAACGAGACCTCAGCCTGCTAACTAGCTTTGCGAAGGTATCCCTCCACAACTAGCTTCTTAAGGGACTACAGCCTTTTAGGCCATGGACGTTTGAGGCAATAACATGTCTGTGATGCCCTTAGGTGTTCTGAGTTGCACGCGCACAACACTGATGTATTCAATGAATCTATAGCCTTGGCCGATTGGCCCGAAAAATCTTTGAAAATTCATCGTGATGGGGATAAATCATTGCAA
>CM075766.1:68777316-68804816 GCA_037974665.1 Ehretia macrophylla | reverse complement strand
ACAATTGGTCCTCGGATGGGGCATGTACATGGGGCACGTGCATGGGGCACGTACTACTTGGCTCACAGTTAGGGCACGGCTTGGCAAGAAGTTGGGGCGCAGTGGGGTTGTGCATGGGGCACGATGGGGCAAGCAATTGGGCCACTTGGGGCACGCACATGGGGTGAGGTGATGCGCCCCCATGTGCATTACGTGCGCGCAGATGGGCAACCATGGGGCGATGATTGGGGCGCACATGTCGCACGAAGGTGCGCGCATAGGGCGCGCATGCTGCACGATGGTGTGCTCATGGGGCGTGCATGCCGCATGATGGTATACGCATGAGGCGCGCATGTCGCACGATATTGTGCGTATCGGGGGCGCATACCGTACCATGGTGCACGCATGTGGCCTGCATGCAGAGCGAAGGTGCGCGTATGAGGCACCCATGCCTCACGATGGTGCGAGCATCATGCACACATGTGGCACAATGGTGCGCACATATGGCACAATGGTGCGCGCATGTGGCACAATGATGCGAGCATGTGGCATGAAGGTGCGTGCATGGGGCTCCCGTGCCTCACGAGGGTGTGCGCATGGGGCGCCCATGCCGCACAAAGGTACGCGCATGGTGCATCCATGCCACAAGATGGTGCGCGCATGGTACGCCCATGCCGCACGATGGTGAACCTATACCACATGATGGTGCGTGCATGGTGCACGCCTGCCGCATGAATGCGAGTCCATGGTGTGCCAATGCCGCACGATGGTGTGCGCATGGTGCTCCCATGCTGCACGAAGGTATGCGCATGGGGCGCACATGCCTCACGAGTGCATGGGCGCCCATGCCGCACGACAATGCGCTCATCGGGCGTGCATGCCGCATAACTATGCGTGCATATGGCGCCCATGCCGCACGATAGTGCGCGCATGATACGCCCATGAAGCACGATGGTGCGAGCATGGGGCGCACATGCCGCATGAATGTACGCGCATGGGGCATGCATGCCACACAACGGTGTGCGCATGTGGCGCCCATGCCGTACGATGGTGCCCGCATAGGGCGAGCAAGCCGCCTAATGGTGCATGCATGTGGTGCCCATACCAAACGATGGTGCGCGTATGGTGCGTACATACCGCATGATGGTGCACGCTTGGGAAGTGCATGCCGCACACCAAGCCGCACGTCGGTGGGCGCATGAGGCGCACATGTAGCCCGCATGCGGCACGAAGGTGTGTGCATGGGGCGCCCGTGTCGCATGAGGTTGCTCGCATGGAGCGCCCATGCCGCACGAAGGTGCGCACATGGTGCATCTATGCCACACGATGGTGCGCGCATAGTGCGCCCATGCCACACGATGGTGCGCGCATGGTGCACGCCTGCCGCAAGAAGGTGCGTGCATGGTGCGCCAATGCCGCACGATGGTGCACGCATGGTGCGCCCATGCCGCACGATGGTGCACGCATGGTGCGCCCATGCCGCACGATAGTGGGCGCAAGGGACACGCAATCCGCACGAAGGTGCGCGCATGGGGGGCCCATGCCGCACGACGATGCTCGCATTGGGCGCGCATGCTGTAGAACGGTACGCACATGTGGTGCCCATGCCCCCCAACGGTACGCTCATGTGGCGCTGATGCCGTATGATGGTGCGCGCTTGCGGCACGCAAGCCGCACACCATGCCACACGACGGTGCGCGTATGGGGCGCGCATGTAGCGCCCATGCCGCACGATGTTGAGCGCATTGTGCGCCCATGCAACACGATGGTGCGCACATGGTGCGCCCATGCCGCACGATGGGTGCTTAGCTTATGGTATAAAAAGTAAGATCAATTCTAAGCCAAGTTTTAACTCGCAAGTGCTTGAGTGATTATAGTATAGTGTGCTTAGTGCGAGGTCGAATCCACAGGGAGGCAAATTGAAAGTTCTATGGAAAAGTGTAGGTATAGTGCCTAAGTGATTAAATTAAATTAAGTGATGAATTGAAGTTTTCAATTAAAACTAATGAAAAATAACGTAAAACTAAAATTAAATGCAAAAGTTGAAATTGAGATTTAATGACAATTGGGAAGGTTTAGGGATCAAATTTTTATGCAAAGCTTTAATTCTAGGCTCGAACTTAGGATTTCCTATCTTGATGCAAAATTAGACTACAAGCCTAATTAATTAATTAATTAATCACCTAAAGTTAACTAATTAACGAGTCAAACCTAGTTTAGAGGTGCAACGCTATCTCCAAGTCCTTTATCTAGCCGGAGTGTAGATTTGTCCAAAAATTCTAGGCAAACACATTAATTAATTAAGTGTTGAAAACTATGGTACAACCTCTAGTTTTTGCAATAAAGCCCAAACATATATTTATATGATTTAGCATAAAAAATATCTATCACACATTAGCTACAAGCATAACGAGATAATAGACAAGAAATAATGAAGAACATAAATCATAAAAATATATTAAGCATCCAAATAATAAATCCAAGTTTAAGACCATTGAGTCAAGACTATTACATAGAAATCCTACCCTAAATTATAAATTATTCGTTCATATTCAAAAGAATTAAACTGAAATTACGAAAGAAGAATAAGATAAACTTCCCCATAAAACAAGTCTGAATCCTTAGAAAATATGATTTATAGATTGATTCCAATCACAATCGTATGTTGAATTCTCAATTTTTCAGCCAAGAAACGAAGGAAAAAAAAAAAAAAAAAACTATTCCTACAATATTTTTCCCGGCACTGTACAAGTTGTACAGTGCCTTTTTTCTTTTTTATTCTGCCGTCCCCCTTCCTTCTGTTTCGTTGCTTCTCTTTTATAAACAACCATCACCGCCTTAGCCAATGGGCTTGATCACGTGGCCAAAAAGTTGGCCAAATTGGCTTTTGTTTTTTTTTAATTCACCTTGTGCATTCTTTATTTTTTTTTAAGCCAAGTCCAAATTGGACTTGGTTGACCTACTACCAAAGCCTTGGTCAAGTCCTTTTTTTTTAATTTTATTTTCTATTTTCTTTCCTTTTTCTTCACTTTATCTTTTTAGCACATCTTCAATCCATAATTTCTTACTTAATTCATTCACTGCATTTTCTTCCAGATTCGGCTCTAATTGCTCTTTCACGAGTAAATCCCTATATGCACAAAAACACAATTAAAGTAATCAAATATTATAATTAATATGCATAACTAATTCTAAAAAACAAATAAATAGGTCTAAAAATATAAGTACATCAACACCCCCAAACCTATCTCTTGCTTGTCCCCAAGCAAGACTAGGATCTAAGCAAATTTTCAACCTCTCAAGAGGTTGCTCTAACTAATCAATCAACTCTATTAAAAGGACAAGGTTCGGGGAATGATTGATCCTATGGTGTAGTAATGAAGCGAACTCATTCGTATTTCTCTCTTTAAAGACAAAGCATGTTTACTACAAGATTACACCAAACACTATCAAGTCACCATATATATATATATTGTTTTTGTTTATTTTTCAGCATTTTTTTGCTTTTTTCTTCTCTTTTTTTCACTATAAGGGCTCAAGCACACAAACAAGACTACTCAAACGAGGGTACTCATATCACAACCACATTATATCTCATCATCTTACAACCAAGTCATGGGACCACAATAGCCTAGGCATAATCTCACAGTCCCCACGCGTTGGCTTCATCAAAATTAATCCTAAAAGTTCAACTTCAAACTACCTCATAAAATCAAGAACCACCTACTCTCCTCAATCACTTCACAAGAGCTAATCAATACATCATCACAACTCCTCAATTACCAGAAAATCTACCACAAATCCACAAATAAACATAAAGATCAAAAACATTTTCAAAAATTTTCACATTTCGTTCAGATTCAGATTTTCTCCAAAACAACAATGGATACAATTAAACACCCACACCCCCAAGCCTAAAGTTTGCTTGTCCTCAAGCAAAAATAATTAAAACATGCTAGGGGTATGGAAAAGGGGGAAAAGAACATATAATGAGAATCCAATAGTAAAAGTGCATGAAAAGAAAGCAATTAAGAGAAATAGAGAGAGTAGATGGACATACCTGAAGTTATCGATAATAAAAAGAAAGGTAACCCTTCACATCTACAACTTATAATTAAGCTCAAGAGCAAAAAAACAGAGGATAAGACAAGATAAAATAATAACATAATAAAAATACTTTTTTTTTACTTTTTCATTTTTTTATATTTTTTTGTTGGCCGACCCTATTTACATCCCCATACAAAGGCTCCGAACTCTGGGAGGCACTAAAGCCGACTCACTAACAATAAATAAGCATAATGAAACAAATTAAGTAAGGGAAGATAGAATGCAAATACCTAGATCCATTTAATGTCAGCCAGTAAGACAAATCTTGTGAAACTTCAGAAATGGAGTTAACTAAGTACATTAAAAATGCGGAGGAGAGGTCATTAATTTCAAACTACCAACGTACTCAAACCCTAGACATTTTTCCTTACTTAGGAGGTAAAGCCAGGCATTACGCTTTTGGCCAATGGTAATACTTTCATAGTATCCATCCTAGTTAACCCTAAGACTTCCATTACACAAGATAATCCATTTTCGAGAAAATGGTAAAGCCCACTATAACCCAGTGGAGGTTCAACCTAAAAGTTTGGAAATAAAGCATAGAGAGAAACCACCTGCTATGTAGCAACCCTTCTGATAGAGATGTATTTGAGGGCATCTTCAACCTCTCTTGTCTCATACTGTATGTTATATAACAAAAACTCACAGGAAGTCATTAGATGCAATAGTAGTATCTTTCATCAACTCTAAAGAAATAAGCACAAGCAGCTAGAATAGAACAAAATGTAGGATTGGAACGCAAGCTATAACATCTAGAAACTAGTAAATAAACTAAAAACAAAATATAATACTAG
The DNA here is from genome assembly GCA_037974665.1 of Ehretia macrophylla. Classification (NCBI taxonomy): domain Eukaryota; kingdom Viridiplantae; phylum Streptophyta; class Magnoliopsida; order Boraginales; family Ehretiaceae; genus Ehretia; species Ehretia macrophylla. The sequence continues at coordinate 68,799,936 of CM075766.1, read as the reverse complement.
AGTAGACATGAAAGAAATTGTCATAGAAAAAGTAAATCCTAATAGCTACGTCTAGGGTGCCTCTTAGCAGCGTTGACTTTAACGCCGTCAGCCCGACGCCAATGTTAGAGCAAAATGCTCTTAAACTCTTTCGGTACAAATAACCAAATGATGATTTCATAACAAAATATGAGAGGACCCTTCCACAAAAATTGTTTCATAAGTGGCACGAAGCGATCCTTCTCATGCTTACCTTGATGAGGTGAGAACTCCCATCCCAAGACTATGTGTGTGTGCTTATGCTCTAATTCGCTAGTGACCACATGAAATCCAATAAAATTGAACTCTACTTGCAAAAGGTCCACCCAAAAACTATGAGGAAGGGGGTTTCTGCTAGTAGGATCAAACAATATAATCCCCTCCCTATACATCATTGCGTTCAATTTTAAATCGAGCCCTAAATCTTCTTCTTTAGAGGAAAGATTTTCTTCTTCCTTTATTAACCACCCAATGGCCCTCTTTTGATGATCAAGGACTATCAACACACCCTCCTTATTTACTGGTGAAGTATTATACACTCTAATGATAGGAGAGGTATAGTACGGCCCTATATGTGCATGCTCGGGTATGAGCTCTAAAACAGGGGGAACATCATCCATAGGTGGTTCAGGACAAGGAATACAAGGGGAAAAAGAAGTTGGTTCAAAAGACTCATCTAAATAACAAGCAAGATCTAAGGAGTTGTGTGCACCCAACTTTCTTAAAAAGGGAAAAGAGTCAAATTGAGCCATTATGACATCAAGCTCATCCTCGAAACATGATTGGGGCTCAGGGATGGAAGGAGAAGGTACATCAAACTCAGAAGGCTTAGCAAAGTCAGAACTAAGCATGAGAGAATTGGAGACAACCAACTTCTCTAGTATAGGAGCTAAGTCAAATTGAGTTGTAGAATCATGAAGCTCATACTCTTCCTCGAAACAACAAATGACCTTTTCCACCTCATTCTCTTTCTCATTCCCACTATCATTCCCTTGCATTTTTTCACTATCTTCATGTCCCCTAGTTTCTACCAAACCTATGTCATGGTCGCACAAAGTTTCACCACTAACAAAACTATCTTGATCAAATTGGCTTGTCACAGGTTGAATAGAGTGCTCATCATCAGTCCAACTATTTATGCTCTCAACTAGTTGACCAATTTGGTCTTGTAGTCTATCTAAGGATTGGTGGTTGGATTCGACGAGTTGGACAAGTTGACTGATCTTGTTATCGAAATCTGATTCAGGAGAAGTAAGTTCAGTCGAGTTAGGACGACAAATATTTTGATTGAAAGAATTGCATTCAAAGTCTTGACAAAACTCAGAAGGATGGAGGTTGGGGAATCGAGATACATTATTCTGATTTTGAAAACTATGAGGCGGAAAAGATGAATTGCTTTGATCCCAAAATGAATTTTGATGATTCTGCCACTTAGGGTTATATGCATTAGAGTACAAACCATTTTTTGAAAACTAACCCTGAGTGGTGGTTATATTACTATGAAAGAACTCAGAATATTGAGGACAATTAATAATGGCATGCCCAAATTGAGAACATAAAACACAAATTTCACATGGATTTGGGATAAGGGATGAGGTTGTATTCATAAAAGGCCAATGATTGGGTGACTCACTAGATAGATTAAGAAAAGCATTCACGTTAAAAAGAGTCATATTCCAATCAACAAAATTTCCATTATATTTTTGTTTGGAGTTTCTTTTTCAAAAAAAAGAAAGAAAAAATAAATAAATAAATAAATAAGATAAAGAATATATAAAACAAACACTTAAACAAATTACTAGACTAATCCAAAAACAATACCGTGCCTCCCTGGCAACGGCGCCAAAAACTTGATGGGTGCTTAGCTTAGGGTATAAAAAGTAAGATCAATTCTAAGCCAAGTTTTAACTTGCAAGTGCACGAGTGATTATAGTGTAGTGTGCTTAGTGCGAGGTCGAATCCGCAGGAAGGCAATTTGAAAGTTCTATGGAAAAGTGTAGATAAATGCCTAAGTGATTAAATTAAATTAAGTGATGAATTGAAGTTTTCAATTAAAACTAATGAAAAATAACATAAAACTAAAATTAAATGCAAAAGTTGAAATTGAGATTTAATGACAATTGGGAAGGTTTAGGGATCAAATATTTATGCAAAGCTTTAATTCTAGGCTCGAACTTAGGATTTCCTATCTTGATGCAAAATTAGACTACAAGCCTAATTAATTATTTAATTAATCACCTAAAGTTAACTAATTAACGAGTCAAACCTAGTTTAGAGTGCAACGCTATCTCCAAGTCCTTTATCTTGCTAGAGTGTAGATTTGTCCAAAAATTCTAGGCAAACACATTAATCAATTAAGTGTTGAAAACTATGGTACAACCTCTAGTTTTTGCAATAAAGCCCAAACATATATTTATATGATTTAGCATAAAAAAATATCTATCACACATTAGCTACAAGCATAACGAGATAATAGACAAGAAATAATGAAGAACAAAAATCATAAAAATATATAAAGTATCAAAATAATAAATCCAAGTTTGAGACCATAGAATCAAGACTATTACATAGAAATCCCACCCTAAACTATGAATTACTCAGTCATATTCAAAAGAATTAAACTGAAATTACGAAAGCAAAATAAGATAAACTTCCCCGTAAAATAAGTCTGAATCCTTAGAAAATATGATTTATAAATTGATTCCAATCACAATCGTATGTTGAATCCTTAAATTTTCAGCCAAGTAACGAAGGAAAAAAAAACAAAAAAAAACTATTCCTACAATATTTTTCCCGGCACTGTACAAGTTGTACAGTGCCTTTTTTCTTTTTTATTCTGCCGTCCCCCTTCCTTCTGTTTCGTTGCTTCTCTTTTATAAACAACCATCATCGCTTTAGCAATTGGGCTTGATCACGTGGCCAAAAAGTTGGCCAAATTGGCTTTTGTTTTTTTTTAATTCACCTTGTTCATTCTTTATTTTTTTTAAGCCAAGTCCAAATTGGACTTGGTTGACCTACGGCCAAGGCTTATAAAAAGCCTTGGTCAAGTCCTTTTTTTTAATTTTATTTTCTCTTTTCTTTCCTTTTTCTTCACTTTATCTTTTTAGCACATCTTCAATCCATAATTTCTTACTTCATTCCTTCACTGCATTTTCTTCCAAATTCGGCTCCAATTGCTCTTTCACGAGTAAATCCCTATATGCACAAAAACAAAATTAAAGTAATCAAATATTATAATAAATGTGCATAACTAATTCTAAAAAACAAAGAAATAGGTCTAAAAAAATAAGTATATCAGGCGCCCGTGCCGTACGAGATTGAACGCATGGAGCGCCCATGCCGCACAAAGGTGCACGCATGGTGCATCCATGCCTCACGATGGTGCACGCCTGCCGTATGAAGGTGCACGCATGGTGCGCCAATGCCGCACGATGGTGGGCGCATGGTGCGCCAATGCCGCACGATGGTGGGCGCATGCAGCGCGTATGCCACAGAACGGTGCGTGCATGTGGCGCCCATGCCGCCCAACGGTGCGCTTATATGGCGCCCATGACGTACGATGGTGCGCGCTTAGGGCACGCATGCCGCACACCAAGCCACACGACGGTGCGTATATGGGGCGTGCATGTGGCGCCCATGCTGCACGATGGTGCGTGCATGGTACGCCCATGCCGCACGATGGTGCGCGCATGGTATGCCCATGCCGTCCAAGGTGCGCATATGCCGCACACCATGCCACATGACAGTGCGCGCATAGGGTGCACATGTGGCACGCGCATGCTGCACAACCAGGCGCGCACACTGGACGACGATGTGCTCATGGGCCGTGATGGTGTGCGCATATGGCGTGCTTGCCAAAAGAGGGTGCACGCATAGGTCCTACAGGCCGCACGACGGTGCGCACGTGGGGGCTGTTGGTGCACAGGTTTGTGGCACTATAGGGCACTATGGGGGTACGCTTTAGGGACGCTTGGGAGACGTGGGGGACGGCTTGGGCACTACTTGGGGACGTATTGAGGGTCATTCGAAATGTATTACCACACAAATATGGATATTTTTGTGCTTTTACAATTGTTTTTCGTGTCCATGAATTATTCTTAACAAAGTCCCTTGCCCGACGAACATTTCATCAAACTCGGGAGGCGAATTAGATTAATCGGGTTCCGAATCCATCCAATTTTTTTCCACGCCAAATATCATCTAAAAAAATTAATTTATGAATTAATATAAATTTTCTAGAATTTTCTTGTGTTTTATATTATTTTTCCCTTTTTTCACAATTATTAAATATTAAAAATTATTTTTTCAAAAAATATTATCTGGAAACATTTGGATATTTTATCCTCATCTAAACAAATTAATTTATGAATTAATATAGATTTTTTCAGAATTTTTTACTATTTTTTATGATTTTTCCCTATTTTTCGCAATTATTAAATATTAAAAAATATTTTTTTGAAAAAAACAATCTTGAAGCATTTGGGTATCATATGCTATCAATTAGAAGCAAGTTGGGTACGAAAATCATGCCAAATGGGGCCTTGTATAGTGTAAAACACCCATTATGAATCTCTGGCAAAATGTACTCTACTGCTGTCACTTGGATTTTTGCATCTAAATGTACTATAGGGGGGTATATGGTGTCAAGTGCCCTGGACGAGGTCCATGTGGAGGGACGTTGTTGGCACTTTGTGGCACATTGTAGGTTATATTGTGGGCGGGAATGCCTACTGAGTGAATCACGCCGAGGTATTGCATTGCATACCCGTGTGTTAAGGCCGTGCCACCCCCGCTACTCGTCCCCCGGCATTTCCCTCGGTGAGGCACCAGGATGGCTAATGAGGAACTTTGTGGCTTCCCTAGCCCCTCATTATCCATCTTGCTGCCACAACACCGTCGACGTCATTGGGATGGCTAATGAGGGGGCGAGTGGTTGCCCAAGCACAAAACTAGTCATCCCCATGCCACCGGCTAGGTACACATTGGGGGACATTCTGGTCCCTTGACGTGTCGTTGGGCCTACACGATGCACGAATCGCCTAGCACATGAAGCCATGGCAGTTGCCGAGTGGATGCTCGCGGCCATGGTCTAGTGTCGTGGCGATCCAAGCACTGCGTGGGCTTGGGTGGCTCTTACGGGACGGTGGGGGCAAGTGTGATGCGCGAATCGCCTAGCATACGTGGTATTGGCTTTCGTTAAGCAACGACGCGAGCGTTGCGATGAGACGATCGCTGATGCTTCAATGTTGTGGCGATCCAAGCACCATGCGGCCTTGAAGCTGTCCCCCGATTAGTTCTGACGGGCCTGTGTGATACGCGAATCGCCTAGCACACGATGTCATGGTCCTCGCTGAGTCGTAATACGACGGATGTGGTCTAGTGTTGTGGTAATTCAAGCACCGTGTGGGCAGGAAGTTTGCTTGTCCCGTTCCGTGCATGTTGGTGCATATAGGGCGATGGTGGGGGACTGCGTGATGCACGAATAGCCTAGCACACGACCTTGGCTTTCGTTAAGTGACGACGCGAACGTTGCGATGAGACGATGGCTAGAGCTTCAATGTCGTGGCGATCCAAGCACTGTTCTGCCTCAAAGCCGTCCCACGGTGTATTCCCACGGGCCTGTGCGATGCACGAATCATCTAGCACATGATGCGATGGTCTTAGCTGAGTCGTAATGCGATGGACGTGGCATAGTGTCGTGGCGATCCAAGCGCCGCGTGGGCAGGAAGTCCGCTTTCGGTTGGTACCTCAGTTGCGTGCACTCGGTGCATGGTCGGGCACCACGAAGTAGGCCCTTAAGCTTGCGACGTGTGGCCTGGTCATGCACCTCGTGTTGTCCTCGTGCCATGTCCCTTAGAAATTATTCGTGCCTAGCGGTGCGTGCTTGTGCCATCTCGCTTGTTCCATTCACCATAATGGCTTCGTTTCCCTATACGGTAGGCGTTTACCAGCTTGGTGGTCCGGGCATAGCAAACGTGATAGTGCGTGAGTGGTGGTCGGCTTGTATGGGTCGGTTGGATCCCTGCTTGAGCAGCGACTTCTGCCCCTGCCTGCCTCTTCATTCGCGGACCGAGTGCTTATGTTGCCTCGGTCAGTCGGCCGGTTTCTTGTGTTGCATACCTACAAAGACGGCAGTCTAAAGTCATATCGTCCATATTTCGCCTTGCGTCTGTCACCGTGGACGACGTGGGGTGAACCCCTAAGCACGTCCCGTGTTCCACACTACTCACTCCTACAAGTGCCGCAAATGTGGCCCATGGGGCGTCGCTCAGTCTCTCGGATGCAGCACACCACGACGATATAGGGTCCTTGGCCTTTCTTTGCCCGAAACTAGATTTCATCGCTAATCGCATACGACGGTCGTGCGCTTGTCTCGAGCCATCGACCCTTAGGGGACGACGTGCCTCGTGCGACTCCGGCTTCGGTAAGGAATGCTACCTGGTTGATCCTGCCAGTAGTCATATGCTTGTCTCAAAGATTAAGCCATGCATGTGTAAGTATGAACTAATTCAGACTGTGAAACTGCGAATGGCTCATTAAATCAGTTATAGTTTCCTCTGGCTTCGCCCCGCTCAGGCATAGTTCACCATCGTTCAAGTCCTGACAGGTATGCTCGCACTTGAACCCTTCTCAAAAGATCAATGTCGGTCGGCAGTGCACCCCCCAGGGGGGATCCCGCCAATCAGCTTCCTTGTGCCTTACGAGTTTACGTACCCGTTGACTCGCAAACATGTCAGACTCCTTGGTTCGTGTTTCAAGATGGGTCGAATGGGGAGCCCGCAAGCCAGCACTGGGAGTGCACAGATACCGAAGCACGCCGAAGGCGCGTGCTACCCCGCCACGATCGAGGCGATGACATTCTGCGGGCATATCAAAACCCTATAATGTTATCCCATGCTAATGTATACAGAGCGTAGGCTTGCTTTGAGCACTCTAATTTCTTCAAAGTAACAGCGCCGGAGGCACGACCCGGCCAGTTAAGGCCAGGAGTGCATCGTTAGCAGAAGGGATGAGATGACCGGTGCACACCTGAGGTGGACCGGCCGACCCATCCCAAGGTCCAACTACGAGCTTTTTAACTGCAACAACTTAAATATACGCTATTGGAGCTGGAACTACGGAGGCTGCTGGCACCAGACTTGCCCTCCAATGGATCCTCGTTAAGGGATTTAGATTGTACTCATTTCAATTACCAGACTCTTTGAGCCCAGTATTGTTATTTATTGTCACTACATCCCCGTGTCAGGATTGGGTAATTTGCGCGCCTGCTACCTTCCTTGGATGTGGTAGCCGTTTCTCAAGCTCCCTCTCCGAAATCGACCCTAATTCTCTGTCACCCGTCACCACCATGGTAGGCCACTATTCTACCATCGAAAGTTGATACGGCAAAAATTTGAATGATGCGTCGCCGACATGAGGGTCATGTGATCCGTCGAGTTATCATGAATTATCGCAGCAGCGGGCAGAGCCCACGTCGACCTTTTATCTAATAAATGCATCCCTTCCAAAAGTTGGGGTTTATTGCACGTATTAGCTCTTGAATTACTACGGTTATCCGAATAGTAGATACCATCAAACAAACTATAACTGTTTTAATGAGCCATTCGCCGTTTCACAGTCTGAATTAGTTCATACTTACACATGCATGGCTTAATCTTTGAGACAATCATATGACTACTGGCAGGATCAACCAGGTAGCATTCCTCACCGACGCCAGCATCGCACGAGGTACGTCGTCCCTAAAGGGTCGACGGCTTGAGACAAGTGCACGACCGTCGTACGCGATTAGCGATGAAAGTTGATTTCAGGCAAAGAGAGGCCAATGACCCCATATCGTCATGGTGTGCCGCATCCGAGAGATCGAGCAACGTCCCACGGGCCACGTGTGCTGTACTTGTTAGAATTAGCAGCGTGGAACACGGGATGTGCTTAGGGGTTTACCCCACGTCGTCCACGGAGGCAGACGCAAGGCAAAAGATGCACGATGTGACTTTAGACTGCCTTCTTTGTAGGTACGCAACACAGGAAACTGACCGACCGACCGAGGCAACGTAAGCACTCGGCCCGCGAATGAAGAGACAAGCAGGGGCGAATGTCGCTGCTCAAGTAGGGGTCCAACTGACCCATACAAGCCGACCACCATTCACGCGCTATCACATTCGCTATGCCCAGACCTCCAAGCCGATAACTGCCCCACCGTCTAGGAAAATGAAGCTCTTCAGGCAGACGGAACCGGCGAGATGGCCTGAGAACGCACTACTAGGCACGAAGAATTTCTGAGGGACAAGGGACAGGAACGACACGAGATGTATGACCAGGCCGCACACCGTAAGCCTAGGAACCTACTTCATGGTGCCCGACCAAGCACCGAGTGCACGCACTTGAGGTACCAATCGAAAGCCAACTTTGAGGCCCCGTAATGCTTGGATCGCCATGATACTAGACCACGTACGTCACATTATGACTCAGTGAGGACCATGGCGTCATGTGCTAGGTGATTCGTGCATCATGCAGGCCCATAGTTAGACACCGTCGGACGGCTTTGAGGCATCACGGTGCTTGAATAGCCACGACATTGAATCTTTAGCCATCGTCACATCGCAACGGTCACGTCGTCACTTAACGAAAGCCAAGGCCATGTACTAGGCGATTCGTGCATCACGCATGCCTCTACCGTCCCTTTGTATGGACGGAACGGGACAAGTAAACTACCTTCCTACCCACGCGGTGCTTGGATCACCACGACACTAGACCACGTCCGTCGTATTATCACTCAGTGAGGACCATGGTATCGTGTGCTAGGCGATTCGTGCATCGCACAAGCCCATAGGAACACACCGTCGGACGTCTTCGAGGTAACACGGTGCTTGGATCGCCACAACATTGAAGCTTTAGCCATCGCCTCATCGCAACGCTAGCGTCGTCACTTAACGAAAGCCAAGGTCGTGTGCTAGGAGATTCGCGCATCGCGCATACCCCTACTGTCCCCCTGTATGCACCCGTATGCACAGAACGGGACAAGAAAACTACCTTTCTACCCACACAGTGCTTGGATCTCCATGACACTAGAATACATCCGTCGCATTACGATTCAGCGAGGACCATGGCGTCGTGTAGTAATTCGCACATCGCACAGGCATGTCAGAACCCACCGGGGGACGGGTTCAAGGCTGCAAAGGGCTTGGATCGCCACGACATTGAAGAATCAGCATTCTTCTCGTCACGAAGCTCGCGTCGCTGCTTAACGAAAGCCAATGCCATGCGTGCCAGGTGATTTGCACATCACGCTTGCCCTCACCATCCCTCAAGAGCCACCCAAGCCCACGCGGTGCTTGGATCGCCTCGACACTAGACCATGGCCGTGCGCATCCACTCGGCAATGGCCATGGCTTCATGTGCTAGGCGATTCGCACATCGCGCAGGCCCAACGACACGTTGGGGGATGGGAATGTCCCCCAACGTGTACCTAGTCAGCGGCACGGGGATGTCTAGTTTTCTGCTTGGGCAACCGCTCGCCCCCTCATTAACCATCCCAATGATGTCGATGGTGTTGTGGTACCAAGATGGATAATGAGGGGCTAGGGAAACCACCACGTTCCTCATTAGCCATCCTGGTGCTGCGCCAAGGGACATGCCGGGGGACACGGGGCGGGGGTGGCACGGCCCCAACGCATGGGTATACAATGCAATACCTCGGTGTGATTCACTTGGTAGGCATTCCCCCCCCCCCACAATATAGCCAACGATATAGCCACGATATAGCCCACAATGTGCCACAAAGTGCCAACAACGTCCCCTCGCATGGACCTCGACCAGGGGGCTTGACACCACATACCCCCCTATAGTACATTTAGATGCAAAAACCCAAGTGACAGTAGTAGCGTACATTTTGCCAGAGATTCATAATGAGTGTTTTACACTATAAAAGGCCTCATTTGGCATGATCTTCGTACCCAACTTGCTCCTTATTGATAGCATATGATATCCAAATACTTCAAGATTATTTTTTTCGAAAAAATATTTTTTAATATTTAATAATTGCGAACAATAGGAAAAATAAAAAAAATAGTAGAAAATTCAGAAAAATTTATATTAATTCATACATTAATTTGTTAATTGATATTCAAAAATATTTTTTTTCAAAAAATTAATTTTTAATATTTAAAAATTACGAAAAATATGGAAAAATCAGAAAAAATACTATAAAATTCAGGAAAATTTATATTAATTCATAAATTAATTTGTTTGCATTATATTTGGCGTTAAGACTACTTCATAAATGCTATACGAAGGTTTCCTCAGGATAGCAAGAGCTCGCGTGCCAGTTCTATCGGGTAAAGCCAATGATTAGAGGCATCGGGGGCGCAACGCCCTCGACCTATTCTCAAACTTTAAATAAGTAGGACGGCGCGGCTGCTTCGTTGAGCCGCGCCACGGAATCAAGAGCTTCAAGTGGGCCATTTTTGGTAAGCAGAACTGGCAATGCAGGATGAACAGAACGCTGGGTTACGGTGCCCAACTGCATGCTAACCTAGATCCCACAAAGGGTGTTGGTTGATTAAGACAGCAGGACGGTGGTCATGGAAGTCGAAATCCGCTAAGGTGTGTGTAACAACTCACTTGCCAAATTAACTAGCCCCGAAAATGGATGGCGTTTAAGTGCGTGACCTATACCCGACCGTCGGGGCAAGTGCCAGGCCCTGATGAGTAGAAGGGCGCGGCGGTCGCCGTAAAACCCAGGGTGCGAGCCCGAGCGGAGCGACCGTCAGTGCAAATCTTGGTGGTAGTATCAAACATTCAAATGAGAACTTTGAAGGCCCAAGAGGGAAAAGGTTCCATGGGAACGGCACTTACACATGGGTTAGTCGATCCTAAAGGTTGAGAGAAGCCCGACAGATAGCGCGTTCCGTGCTTGCACCGAAAGGGAATCGGGTTAAAAATCATAAACTGGGATGTGGAGGTTGACGGCAACGTTAGGGAGTCCAGAGACATCGGTAGGGGCATCAGGAAGAGTTATCTTTTCTGTTTAATAGGTTGCCTACCCTGGAAATGGCTTACCGGAGGTAGGGTCCTACGGCTAGAAGAGCACCGCTCGTTGCGCGTGGTCTGGTGCTCCCCCGGCGGCCCTTAAAAATATGGAGGATGGATTGTTGTCCACGCCTGATCGTACTCATAACTGCATTAGATCTCCAAGGTGAACAACCTTTGGTCAATAGAACAATGTAGGAAAAGAAAGTTGGCAAAGTGTATCCGTAACTTCGGGAAAAAGATTGGCTCTGAGGCCTAGGCACGGGGGTCCCAGTCTCGACCCCGTCAGCTGTCGATGGACTGCTCAAGTAGCTCTCACAGCGAGAGTGGGTCGCCGCGTGCCAGCCGGGGGACGGACTGGGAATGGCTCCCTCGGGGGCTTTCCCCGGGCGTCGAACAACCAGCTCAGAACTAGTACGGACAATGGGAATCCAACTATTTAATTAAAACAAAGCATTGCGATGGTCCCTGCGGATGCTCGCAGAATGTGATTTCTGCCCAGTGCTCTGAATGTCAAAGTGAAGAAATTCAACCTAGCGTGGGTAAACGGCAGGAGTAACTATGACTCTCTTAAGGTAGCCAAATGCCTTGTCATCTAATTAGTGACGCGCATGAATAGATTAACGAGATTCCCACTGTCCCTATCTACTATCCAGCAAAACCACAGCCAAGGGAACGGGCTAGGCAGAATCAGCGGGGAAAGAAAACCCTGTTGGCTTGACTCTAGTCCGACTATGTGAAATGACTTGAGAGGTGTAGGATAAGTGGAAGCCGAAAGGCGAAAGTGAAATACCACTACTTTTAACGTTATTTTACTTATTCCGTGAATTAGAGGCGGGGTACTGCCACTCTTTTTGGACCCAAGGCTCTCTTTGTGGGCCGATCTGGGCAGAAGACATTGTCAGGTGGAGAGTTTGGCTAGGGCGGCACATCTATTAAAAGATAACGTATGAGTCCTAAGATGAGATCAACGAGAATAGAAATCTCGTGTGGAACAGAAGGGTAAAAGCTCGTTAGATTCTGATTTCTAGTACGAATATGAATCGTGAAAGCGTGGCCTAACGATCCTTAGACCTTCAGAATTTGAAGCTAGAGGTGTCAGAATAGTTACCATAGGGATAATTGGCTTGTGGCAGCCAAGCGTTCATAACGATGTTGCTTTTTGATCCTTTGATATCGGCTATACCTATCATTGTGAAGCGGAATTCACCAAGTATTGGATTGTTCGCCCACCAATAGGGAATGTGAGCTGGGTTTAGACCGTCGTGAGAAAGGTTAGTTTTACCCTATTGATGACAGTGTTGCAAAAGTAATTCAACTAAGTATGAGAGGAACCGTTGATTCGCACAATTGGTCATCACGCTTGGTTGAAAAGCCAGTGGCGCGAAGCTACCGTGCGCTGGATTATGACTGAATACCTCTAAGTTAGAATCCGGGCTAGAAGTGACGTGCTCGCCCGCCGCTCGTTCACCGACCCACAGTAGGGGCCTCCGGTCCCGAGGGGCACGTGTTGTTGGCCAAGCCATCATGGCGGAAGCATCACACCAGCTGCCTCGAAGTACAATTCCTATTGAAAGGTGGGCAAAATCCTTTGCAGACGACTTAAATACGCAATGGGGTATTATAAGTGGCAGAGTGGCCTTGTTGCCACGATCCACTGAGATTCAACCCTTTGTCGCTCCGATTCGTCCATCCACCCTCCTCACCTATCTCTGCCCCATCCGCAATCCAATCCCGTCCCATCCCATCAACCAGCACTATTTTTCCCAAACGGGCCAAGAGGTTCGACGCCCTATACCGCTCCCCAAGTGTGTCTCCAAGTGCCTAAGTAAGTCATAAGTTGTAACCCAAGTGTCGACGCGTGAATTCCCAAGTGCTCTGCGCCCATGTCCGAATAACATTAGCCCAAGTTAGTTCTCCAAGTACTCGCTGCTTGCATAAGTACCGCCGCAAGTATCATGGGGTATCGAGGCAATGATGCCCGATGATGCCCAATTACCTATATGTTATGACCAAGGATGCCTAAGTGCTATGTGCTATCCCCAAGGTTGCCCAAGTGCTATGTGTTATGCCCAAGGATGCCCAAGTGTTATGTGCTATGCCCAAGGAAGCCTAAGTGCTAAACCCAAGTGCTATGCCCAATAATCCCTGAGTGTCGACATCATATGTTTTAAGTGTCGACGTGCGAATGCCCAAAGTGCTATACCCAAGTGCTATGTGTTAAACCTAAAGATGCCCAAGTGCTATGTGTTATGCCCATTGACGCCCAAGTGCTATGTGCACCCAAGCTCTATGTCCAAGTGATATATGCACGCAAGTGCTATGCCCAATGATGCCTAAGTACTATGTGCTATGCCCAAGTGCTAACAGGCCTACTGCCGGCCGACCCCACGTATCGCCTCGAGTGCCCAAGTGTCAGATATCCTATACTTGCTTCGTAAGATATGGCATTTGAATCCGAGCTTGTGTGCTGCCGGCCCGTTGAGGTACCTAACGTTATTCCCTTAGCATTAATGGTGACTGAGGTTATGTTGCCCCTATCGTCGGCACGGCTGGGCATGTTGGTGAATGGTTGCGGCACGACTACCTACGGTGTTGCACAACAGCGCACGATTGAGCCTCGAATGGGGCACGTACTTGAGGCACGAACTTGGGGCACGAACTTGGGGCCTCGGATGAGCCATAGCTTGGCAAGCAGTTGGGGCACGGCTTGGCAAGTAGTTGAGGGGTAGTGGGGTCGCACATGCCGCACGATAGGGCAAGCAGTTGGGCCACGTGGGGCGTGCGCATGGGGCGGCCATGCCTCACCAAGGTGCGCACATAGGGCGCCTGTGTCGCACGATGGTGCGTGCATGTGGCCAACATGCAGCACAAAGGTGCGTGCATGTGGCGCCTATGCTGCATGATTGTGTGCTCATGGGGCGCCCATGACGCACAATGGTGCGCACATAGGGCTCCCATGCCCCACGATGGTGCGCGCATGGGGCTCCCATGTCGTACGATGGTGCGTGCATGTCACACGAAGGTGCACGCATGGGGTGCCCATGCCGTAAGATGGTGCTCACATTGGGTGTGCATGTCGCACGATGATGCGCGCATATGGCCCGTATGCCGCACAAAGGTGCGCACGTGGGGCGCCAATGCTGCACGATTATGCACTCATCGGGCTCGCTTGCCGCACAATGGTGCGCGCATGTCTCCCCCATGCAGCACGAAGGTGTGCGCATGAGGCATGAAGGTGCGCGCATGGGGCGCCCATGCCGCAAGATTGTGAGGGCATTAGGCACGCGTGCCGCACAATGGTGCGCGTATGTCTCCCACATGCCGCACAATGGTGCACGCATGGCGCACGAAGGTGCGCGCATGGGGCACCCATGCCGCACTATGGTGCGCGTATAGGTGCGCATGCCGCACGATGTTGAGCGCATGTGGCCCACATGCCATATGAAGGTGCGCACATGGGGCGCCCATGCCGCACAATGGTGTGCGTATGGTGCACGAAGGTGTGGGCAGGGGGTGCACGTGGCGCTGTTTGGTGCACGCAAGTGCCACGCGCTAGGCGCTCAAGGGGCGCTGTTGGGGCACTGTTGGGACACGGCTAGGGCACTGTTAGGACACGGCTGGGGCGCTATAGGGGTACGCTTGGGGGACGATATGGGATGTTGGGTGACGGCTTTGGCACTACTAGGAGACGTTGGGCACGACGTGCAATATTAAGCATTCGGGGGTATTGGGCATGCGGAATGTATTATGACACAAATGTGGACATTGATATCCTTTTACAAGTGGTTTCCGAATCTATGAAGTAGTCTTAACCTTTGCCTTGTCCGATAAACAGTTTGTCACATTTGTGAGCCGAAATAGATTAATCTGGTTCCCAATCCATGCAAAAAAAAATTTATCGCCAAATATCATGTAAACAAATTAATTTATGAATTAATATAAATTTTCTTGAGTTTTTTAGTATTTTTTCTGATTTTTTCCTATTTTTCGTAATTTTGAAATATTAAAAATGAATTTTTTGAAAAAAATATTTTTGAATATCATTTATAAAATTAATGTATGAATTAATATAAATTTTTCTGAATTTTCTACTATCTTTTCTGATTTTTTCCTATTTTTCACAATTATTAAATATTAAAAAATATTTTTTCAAAAAACATAATCTAGAAGCATTTGGATATCATATGCTATCAATAATGAGCAAGTTGGGTACGAAGATCATGCCAAATGGGGCCTTTTATAGTGTAAAATACCCATTATGAATCTCTGGTAAAATGTACGCTACTGCTATCACTTGTGTTTTTGCATCTAAATGTACTATAGGGGGGTATGTGGTGTCAAACGCCCTGGTCGAGGTCCATGCGGGGGAACGTTGTTGCCACTTTGTGGCACAATGTGGGCTATATCGTGGGCTATATTGTGGGCGGGAATGCCTACCGAGTCAATCACACCGAGGTATTGCATTGTATACCCGTGCGTTGGGGCCATGCCACCCCCGCCCCGCGTCCCCCAGCATGTCCCACGGCACGGCACCAGGGTGGCTAATGAGGAACGTGGTGGCTTTCCTAGCCCCTCATTATCCATCTTGGTGCCACAACACCATGGACGTCATTGGGATGGCTAATGAGGGGACGAGTGGTTGCCTAAGCACAAAACTAGTCATCCCTGTGCCGCTGGCTAGGTACACATTGGGGGACATTCTCATCCCCTGACATGTCGTTGGGCCTACGCGATGCGCGAATCGCTTAGCACACGAAGCCATGGTCGTTGCCGAGTGGATGCGCACGGCCATGGTCTAGTGTCGTGGCGATCCAAGCACCGCGTGGGCTTGGGTGGCTCTTGGGGGATGGTAGGGGCAAGCGTGATGCGCGAATCACCTAGCACACGTGTTATTGGCTTTCATTAAGCAACAACGCGAGCGTTGTGATGAGACGATTGCTGATGCTTCAATGTCGTGGAGATCTAAGCACCATGCGACCTTGAAGCCGTCCCTCAGTGGGTTTCGACGTGCCTGTACGATGTGTGAATCGCCTAGCACACGATGCCATGGTCCTTGCTGAGTCGTAATGCGACGGACGTGGTCTAGTGTCGTGGCGATCCAAGCACCGCGTGGGTAGGAAGGTAGTTTTCTTGTCCTGTTTCGTGTATACGGGTGCATATAGGGGGACGGTAGGGGCATGCGTGATGCACGAATCGCCTAGCACACGGCCTTGGCTTTCGTTAAGTGACGACGCGAGCTTTGTGATGAGACGATGCCTAGAGCTTCAATGTCGTGGCGATCCAAGCACCGTGCTGCCTCGAAGCAGTCCGACGGTGTGTTCCAATTGGCCTGCACGATGCACGAATCGCTTAGTACACGACGCCATGGTCCTCGCTGAGTCGTAATGCGACGGACGTGGTCTAGTGTCATGGAGATCCAAGCACCGCGTGGGTAGGAAGGTAGTTTGCTTGTCCCGTTCCGTGCATACGGGTGCATACTGGGGGATGGTAGGGGCATGCGGGATGTGCGAATCGCCTAGCACACGGCCTTGGCTTTCTTTAAGTGACGACGCGAGCGTTGCGATAAGACGATGTCTAGAGCTTCAATGTCGTGGCGATCCAAGCATCGTGCTGCCTCGAAGCCGTCCGACAGTGTGTTCCTATGGGCTTGCGCAATGTGCAAATCGCCTAGCATATGATGCCATGGTCCTTGCTGAGTCGTAATGCGGCAAACGTGGTCTAGTGTCATGGCGATCCAAGCACCGCAGGGGCTCGAAGTCCGCTTTTGGTTGGTACCTCTAGTGTATGCACTAAGTGCTTGGTCGGGCACCACGAAGTAGGCTCCTGAGCTTGTGACGTGTGGCCTGGTCATGCACCTCGTGCCGTTCCCGTCCCTTGTTCCTCAGAAATTCTTCGTTCCTAGCTGTGCGTTCTCGGGCTATCTCGCCGGTTCCGTCTGCCTGAAGGGCTTCGTTTGCCTAGACGGTAGGGCAGTTATCGGCTTGGTGGTCTGGGCATAGCGAATGTGATAGCGCGTGAGTGGTGGTCGGCTTGTATAGGATGGTTGGATCCCTGCTTGAGCAGCGACGTTCGCCCCTACCTACCTCTTCATTCGCGGGCCGAGTGCTTACGTTGCGTTGGTCGGTCAGTCGGTTTCCTGTGTTGCATACCTACAAAGAAGGCAGTCTAAAGTCACATCGTCCATCGTTTGGCTTGCATCTGCCTCCGTGGATGACGTGGGGTGAACCCCTAAGCACATCCCGAGTTCCACGCTGCTCACTCCAACAAGTGCGGCACACGTGTCCCGTAGGGTGTCGTTTGATCTCTCGGATGTGGTATAACATGACGGTAAAGGGTCCTTGGCCTCTCTTTGCCCGAAATCAGCATTCATCGCTAATCGCATACGACGGTCGTGTGCTCGTCTCGAGCCGTCGACCATTACAGGACGACGTGCCTCGTGCAATGCCGGTATCGGTGATGAATGCTACCTAGTTGATCTTGCTAGTAGTCATATGCTTGTCTCAAAGATTAAGCCATGCATGTGTAAATATGAACTAATTCAGACTGTGAAACTGTGAATAGCTTATTAAAACAGTTATAGTTTGTTTGATGGTATCTACTACTCAGATAACCGTAGTAATTCTAGAGCTAATATGTGCAACAAACCCTGACTTCTGGAAGGGATGCATTTATTAGATAAAAGGTCGATGCGGGCTCTACCCGTTGTTGCGATGATTCATGATAACTCGACGGATCGCACGGCCCTCGTGCTGGCGACGCATCATTCAAATTTTTCCCCTATCAACTTTCGATGGTAGGATAGTGGCCTACCATGGTGGTGACAGGTGATGGAGAATTAGGTTTCGATTCTGGAGAGGGAGCTTGAGAAACGGCTACCATATCCAAGGAAGGCAGTTGGCGTGCAAATTACCCAATCTTGACACGGGGAGGTAGTGACAATAAATAATAATACCGAGCTCAAAGAGTCTGGTAATTGGAATGAGTACAATCTAAATCCCTTAACGAGGATTCATTGGAGGTCAAGTCTGGTGCCAACAGCCGTGGTAATTCCAGCTCCAATAGCGCATATTTAAGTTGTTGCAATTAAAAAGCTCGTAGTTCGACTTTGGGATGGGTCAGCCGGTCCACCTCAGGTATGCGCTGGTCGTCTCGTCCCTTCTACCGACGATGCGCTCATGGCCTTATCTGGCCAGGTCGTGCCTCCGGCGCTGTTACTTTGAAGAAATTAGAGTGCCCAAAGCAAGCCTACACTTTGTATACATTAGCATAGGATAACATTATAGGATTTCGATCCTATTGAGTTGGGCTTTAGGATCGGAGTTATGATTAACAGGGACAGTCGGGGCATTCGTATTTCATAGTCAGAGATGAAATTCTTGGATTTATGAAAGACGAACAACTGCGAAAGCATTTGCCAAGGATGTTTTCACTAATCAAGAACGAAAGTTGGGGGCTCGAAGATGATCAGATGTCGTCCTAGTCCCAACCATAAACGATGCCGACTAGGGATCGGCGGATGTTGCTTTTAGGACTCTGCTGGCACCTTATGAGAAATCAAAGTTTTTGGGTTCAGGGGGGAGTATGGTCACAAGGCTGAAACATAAAGGAATGAACGGAAGGGCACCACTAGGAATGGAACCTGTGGCTTAATTTCACTCAACACGGGGAAACTTACCAGGTCTAGACATAGTAAGGATTGACAGACTGAGAGCTTTTTCTTGATTCTATGGGTGGTGGTGCATGGTCGTTCTTAGTTGGTAGAGCGATTTGTCTGATTAATTCCGTTAACAAACGAGACCTCAGCCTGCTAACTAGCTATGCGAAGGTATCCCTCCGCAGCTAGCTTCTTAGAGGGACTACGGCTTTTTTGGCCACGGAAGTTTGAGCCAATAACAGGTCTGTGATGCCCTTAGATGTTCTGGGCCGCACGCGCGCTACACTGATGTATTCAACGAGTCTATAGCCTTGGACGACAGGCCCATGTAATCTTTGAAATTTCATCGTGATAGGGATAGATCATTGCAATTGTTGGTCTTGAACGAGGAATTCCTAGCAAGCGCGAGTCATCAGCTCGCGTTGACTACGTCCCTGCCCTTTGTAAACACCGCCCGTCGCTCCTTCCGATTGAATGATCTGGTGAAGTGTTCGGATCACGGCGACGTGGGCGGTTCACTGCCCGCGACGTCGCAAGAATTCCACTGAACCCTATCATTTAGAGGAAAGAGAAGTCGTAAACAAATCTCCATAGGTGAACCTACGGAAGGATCATTGTCGAACCCTGCGAAGGCAGAACGACCTGCGAATCCATTTAAATAATGCGGGGCCGTCGCGGGGGAGGCATCTCATCCCCAGCCCACGTGTTGGTCCCGAGTCGGGGCAAATGCCCCACAAACAACGAAGCCCGGCGCGGAATGTTCCAAGAAAAATGAAAAATGGGGGCCAGCCTATCCCTACCCCGTCTGCTGTATGCCGGGTTAGGTCTCTATCCCTTACGAAACGAAAATGACTCTCGGCAACAGATATCTTGGCTCTCGTATCGATGAAGAACGTAGCAAATTGTGATAGTTGGTGTGAATTACAGAATCCTGTGAACCATCGAGTCTTTGCACGCAAGTTATGTGAGGCCCGACCCTGAATAACATGTGTTACCTTGATTTGTATGCCATAGACCAAGAATGATATGACTGATCTTGGATTGCGTGCCCTGTCTTGGTTTTCGTGCATGCCTCGTCATTCGTGCCTTGACCTAGAATTATGTGCCCTAATCCTCGATGTACTGCATACCTAGATATACGTGTCCTGACCTTGAATTACGTGCGAGATCTAGATTTGCGTGCCTTGACCTAGGTTTAAGAATTGTATTCGTTTTGTGTGCCTTGCATTGAATTACGTGCATTCATTAGGGTTGCGTGCATTTACTAGAAAAACGTGCATTCGTCTCGTAGTTCATGTCCTACCTCGTAGTACGTGCCCTAGACCTGGGAAAGCGTGCCCTCACGCTAGTCAAGAAAGCATCTTGCACGAAGCACTAGGTCATTAATTAATCCTACAAAATCCACTAACTATTATTAAATTACAAATTCAACCCACTAGAAGACAAAATCTCACAAAAAGCTAGACATTTTTTATTCTTATTCTTTATTCTTTGCATATCCCAAACACACATTAAAATAAGCCTTGCACAAGACAAAAAATTCAGATTTCAACACCTCTTTGGCCGACCACTAGAAGCCTTGTACATGCAAACCAATTTCAAAATTATTCCTCAAACATTTTATGACGTTCTATGACACAAATGCATAAAAAATTGCTCAAAATCTCCTCAAAACTCCACCATACTCGACCAACACTCCTTGCCCATGCTAAACACTTCAAAATTCAAGCATCTTGAAGACATAAATCTGAAATTTGGCTGCCCAAGGCCGAACATGCTTCATCAAATGCAAGGCTTTTGTTTTTTTTCATTTCTCTCACCTTCCTCTCACATTTCTCTCTCTCCCTCTCATTCTTCTCTCTCTCTCTCGGCCCTAGCTGAAAATTATTGGCTTCATAGCTCATCTTCTTCACACCATAGTTAATCAAGACAAGCAACAAGCAAGAAACTAGATCAAGCTAGCTAGGATGCAAGAATCACACATGCAAGCATTTTGAGTCACCATTTTCGGCCTTGGTGAGTTTACTAGGTTCCATTTCTCTTCTTCTTGTTCTAACCACATGCATGTACTAAGAGCTTGGTCACTAAGCTAGGAAAAATAGAGAAAATCAAGTTGGAATCTCGGCTAAGCAAAGAAGAAGAAGAAATTTGTGCTTCAACAAGTTTTGTGCAATTTCTTGTTGATTTGCTAAGGTGAGGGCTAAAACCTTTTGAAAATCCTTCTAAAATCCACATGCATGCTTATAAATGTATGTCTTTACTTCTGTACTTGAGTTATATGTTCGTTCATAAGCTTTTACAACCATGCATGGCAAGATTTTGGCTTGAAGATTATGATAGGTGAAATCAGATTGTGTGACAGCTCTCTGACCTGTTGTTTCGAGGTGAGTTTGGCTAGGAAAATGATGTTAAAAATGCATGAAAATTGGTAGGTGACTATTTTTTCCAGTTTTGAACATTTTTTTCAGAAATAGGCCAAAGCTAATTTCGACTCTAAAGTCCTCAAAATGGCAAATCATTAAAATGTGTCCAAATCTGGAAATCTGGAAAAATGAAGCAGGTTTTGGCAGATGCACTGACCTTGTAGAACGAACCAGATTTGAATTAGTAAATGATGTCCAAAATGCATGAAATTGGGTTTGCTGCTAGGTTTTTCAGTTCTGGACATTTTGGTCAGAAATGGACTAAGGCTAAATCTGACCCTAAGGACCTCAAAAACAACAATTATTGAAATGTGTGCAAATCTGGAAAAATGAAGCAGGTTTTGGTAGATGCACTGACCTTGTAGAACGAAGCAGATTTTACTTAGTAAATGATGTCCAAAATGCATGAAATTGGGTTTGCTGCTAGCCTTTTCAGTTCTGGACATTTTTGTCAGAAATGGACTAAGGCTAAATCTGACCATAAGGACCTCAAAAACGACAATTATTGAAATGTGTGCAAATCTGGACAGTTTTGTGCAATCCCACTGTTTTGGCTATAACTATTGATCTCTAACTCCAAATGATGCAAGGTTTGTTTCTGATTTTAGTTCACTTCTTAATCTTTAATTTGAAATCTTATTCACTGGAATTGGATATTGATTGCTTGACTCAATGATTGTGAGAAAACAGCCTATTGCAGTGAGGGTTTCACTTAGTTATATGCTTAGAAATTTGTTGTAACTTCTCTTGTGGTATTAATTGCTTTGGATTGTGGCATTGGGATGTTGTGTGGACTGTTTTGAGTGCTTGGGGATGTTTGGATTAATTGATGCTTGGCTTGAGATTGATTTTGAGTTGACTTGGGGCTTAATTGCACGGGTAAGCACGAAATGGAAACCCTAGTGACTAGGCGAACTTGCTAAGTGTTGAACCTTTGAATATTGAGTGTAATTATATGTTTAGTAGGCTGCCCGTAGTTTCCTTATAGCCCTAAATGTGATATTGATTCGTTGCATGTTGACAAATAGGCCTTTCTTGCATCCGAGCCCACGTAGATGTTGTTGCATGTTGAATAATCTTAATATTTGATCATGTGGACTTTGAAATGAGTTATATGATTTGATTTACATGTGTTACATGGCTGCCCGTTTAATGTTCATATAACTCCATATGCTTTTCAAGTGAAATTACTTGTCTATTCGTGCCTCGCTTGTTTACTTGTCAATGTGCAATCTTATGACTGTCTGGAGGTAACCTACTTTGTTGTCCTCCTAATGTGATATATTAAATGTCATAAATGTGCATTGCATACAAGGTTGCAACCTTTCAGTCTAGCATGGTAGTGATCACACACACCAGGCGGCATCGGGCTTGCCGATGCACCCGTGACTACCACTGTCCAATTCCCTCTCTCGCTTGGGGGTAGACTTCCTCAGAGAGTTGAGTCATAGGATTTTGGGGTACATCCGGAGTACACCCACTTGGCGTGTTAAG
>CM075766.1:68762316-68772316 GCA_037974665.1 Ehretia macrophylla | reverse complement strand
GATTTCTTCCATTTCTTTTGGTTACAACCACATGCACACCCTCCTCACTAGCTAACTCAGTTGGGAATTAAAGGAAAACAAGCTATCTCTCTCGGCCAAAGCAAGAAAGAAGCTTCATTGGTGCATTTTCAAGAACATTCTGCATCTACCTGGTTGTTTTGATAAGGTGAGGGTTCAAAAATTTTGGAAAACTCTTTAAAACTTCACATGCATGACCATGAATGTGTGTATTTGCTTCTGTGCTTGAGCTATGTGGTCGTTCATGAGTTTAAACAACCATGCATGGCAATAACTTGGCTTGAAAATGATACTAGACAAAGTCGAAATTTGAGACTGCTTCTGACCCGTCTGTTCGAGGCAATTTTTGGTTAAGCAAATGATTCTGAAATTGCGTGAAAATCTCTAGGTGACTATTTTGGCCAATTTTGAACATTTTTCGCACAAATAAGCAAAGTCAAATTTTGGCTCTAAGGCCCTCAAAACGGCAAAATCACGTAATATAGCTAAATCTGGAAAGTTTTGAGAAAAAGGAAGCAGTTTGGCAGATTTACTGCCCGTGTGGAACGAGATGATTTTGACATAGCAAACGACATCCAAGATGCGTGAAAATTTTTGTGCTGCTAGATTTTTGAGTTGTGGAAATTTTTTCCAGAAATAGGCTTAGGCTAAAAATGAACCTAAGGACCTCAAAATCATGCAATATCGAATGATAGGCAAATCTGGACAGTTTTGAGCAGTTCCACCATTTTGGCTATAACTAACGATCCAGAACTCCAATTAATGCAAGGTTTGTTTCTGATTTTAGTTAACTTCGTAAGCTTTAATTTGATATATTATTCACTGAATTTGGAGTTCATTTGCCTGCCCAGTTTATTGTGATAAAACAGCTTATTACAGTTAGGATTTCAATCGACTATGTGCTTGGGAAAACTTGTTGAACCTCTTTTGTGGTACTAATTGCTTGGAATGGTAGTATTGGAATATTGTGTGGACTGTATTGAATGTTGAGGATGTTGAATGAGACGATGCATGACTTTGGAATGATGATTGAGTTGATTTAGGGTTTCGATCGCACGATTTTGCATGAAAAGCGAACCCTAATGACTAGGTATTCTTGTTAAGTGTTACCCGGGGGTTATTGTGTGGAAAATGTACGTTGCGTGGGCTGCCCGTAAAATGTTTTATAGTTCCAAATGTGAGTAGGCCATTGCATGTTGACAAATAAGCTTTTCTTGCACCCAAACCCCTTTGATATCCTCGCCTGTTGCATAAACTTATCACTTGATCCCGTGAGCTTCTTAATGTGTTATATGGCCTGTTTTATATGTGTTACATGGCTGCCCGATTAATGTTCATATGACTCTATTTTCTTTCATGTGAAATTACTTGCCTTATCGTGCTTCGTTTGACTACTTGTCAACATGCGATCTTATAACTGCTCGGAGGCAACCTACTTTGTTGTCCTCCTAATGTGATATGATAAAT
Source organism: Ehretia macrophylla (assembly GCA_037974665.1). Classification (NCBI taxonomy): domain Eukaryota; kingdom Viridiplantae; phylum Streptophyta; class Magnoliopsida; order Boraginales; family Ehretiaceae; genus Ehretia; species Ehretia macrophylla. The sequence goes on along the minus strand of CM075766.1, from coordinate 68,770,831 downwards.
GTTATAAATGTGCATTGCATTCGAGGTTGCAATCTTTCGTGTGGCGTGGTAGTGTTTCACGCACGCCGGGCGGCATCGGGCTTGCCGGTGTTATCGTGACTACCATGGTCCAATTCCCTCTCTCGCTTGGCATTTCACCCTCGGAGAGTTGGGTCGTAGGTTTCGGGGTACATCCGGAGTACACCCATTTGGGAGTGATAAGTGGATTATTGAAGTCGGCCGCACCAAATAATTCGAAATTGAAATTGAGAGCAAATGCTCACCGTATCCTTGAAATGATTGGTAATTGTATCCGTTTCTCGATTTGTTTCTTATAACTGCTTACCATATTATTTGTAACATGTGACATGTTTTAAAAAAGGGGTTTTCATAAAGTGAACCGGAAAATGAGTTTCAAAATTTATTTCTCGTTCCCCCTCGCTGAGTTCATAAGGACTCACCCTCTTTTATCATTTCAGGTGAAGAAGAACAGGTCCAGGAACATGAGGATAATGTACCTAATGATGAACCCCTGGAGTGATTGCCTGTTATTGTTGTTTTGCATGAACGTGATTACTTGTGTATTTTGTGCTGCTTGAAGACCATTTATCTTATGTTGCTTGATGTTGCTAATGTATAAGACCCCCGTTGTAATTTGGGATCTAATTTTGATTTGTACTTATTTTAGGTAGACCGCTACTAGACATGACACTACTTTGATCGTTTTGCTTTTACTACCGCTAGTATCTATCGCAGGTTATGATGCTTGGTTAAAGAATAGGTAAATGAACTTATCCAATTTCAACAGGTACTCGCTAATAAGCTATGATGAACAGGCATATTTTGAAACGAGAATAAATGGACTAACGAGGCATAGTATTATGCTAGGTTATAAATCAAACGGGACGTCGAAATAACCAATAGGCAATTCAATTGATGATTAAGTAGTAAATTCTAGTCGGGAATGAACTTGAATTGAAAGTTTCGAGGCTGTTAGAAAATTTAGGTCAAAACAAATAGCCCAATTACAGCCGTTATGCTGCCGGATTTCTGGAAAAATTTTGAAGTCTAGAATAAAACGTTAAGTGTTAAACCTCCTAAAATGATTAAGAATGTGAAAGGACTTGAATGTTTAGATCACACCCTAGTCTAACCTTTATAGGCCGGGTTGGGGCGTGACACCTTAGAAGAATGGTATCAGAGCTTAGATTGCTTAAGCCGGGTTTAACTCTCGGACCATGGGTTGAGCCCTAAGATAATTAGGATGACTTGTTTATGTGTTAAATGTGCCTTCTATGCTCTATGTGCTTAAGTGACTTATATGCCTTAAATGTTTTTAGAATTGTATCTATAATATGTTGCATATCTTATGCATTAGATTCTTAATTATCATATTTCAATAAATTGTGCCTTTAGATGGCTGGCCCTAGTACCTGTACTACTAATAGGAGTGGTGAACCTCAAGAGACCGGGGATGCTTATCAGACTAATCCCGGTATAGCTATGTTTAATATGATGGCAACTGCCATGGATCGTGTGTCACGTGTGATGGAGCGTCAGGATGCTCGTGAGGCCAACAACAACATCAACAACAGGAATGAGGGTAACCATGGGAGACACAGCAGAATGAGGGAATTCCTTGAGTTTCGCCCGTCTAAATTCTACGGGGAAGCTGATGATGAGAAAGCAGGGGCTGGGTTGTCCGAGATCGAGAAGATTTTTAGGCCGCTTGATTATACAAATGAAGAGAAATTGGAGTTTGCTGTATTTCTGTTGTACGGGGATGCCGAGCATTGGTGGCACACTGTAGAGGCACTATGGGAGACTGATCAGACACGTCGCTTGTGGGGTTATTTTGTTAAGGCATTTAAGGAAAAATATGTACCTGCAGTTTCTAGGCAGAGGCGTATCGAGGAGGTCATGCACTTGACCCAGGGTAATATGACGATGGCCCAGTACGAGGCTCGTTTTGACCGACTGTCCCGTTATGCTCAGTATATGGTTTGTCCTCCGGAGGCAAAAATGTGGAAATTTACTATTGGTTTGAGGCCAGAGATTCAGGACCAGTTAGCTTCTCACGACTTCGATACTTATTCTGCTCTCTTTGTTGCTGCCTCTCGAGTTGAGAAGAGGAAACTAGATGGAGCCGGTTCGAGTCAGCCGAGCAAGAAACCTTACCAGCCTCCAGATCAGCAGAGGAAGTTTCAGAGTCAGAGTCGCAGTCAGGGCCAGAGCCAGAACAGACCAGGGAATAACCGTGGCCCGACTAAAGCGCCATCAGCCTCTTCCACCCGCGGATCCACAGGTAGTTCACCTGCTTCTCAGACTGTTACTTGTTCTCACTGTAGCAGGAAGGGTCACACTGAGGCCCAGTGTTGGAGGAAATTGGGACGATGTATAGGTTGTGGCAGCGATCAGCACCGGGTTAAGGATTGCCCTAAATGGCAAGGGGGACAAAATCAGGTTAAACCAGCTGGTAGAGGCAAGACTCCAGTTCCTAGAGTCCAGGCTCGAGCTTATGCTATCGAGTGCGAGGAAATTCCAGATGAGACCGCTGTTGTTGAAGGTACATTCTTCATACTAAATCAACCTGTTAAGGTGTTAATTGATCCGGGTGCTACTCATTCATTTATTACTCCCTTATGTGTGGAACGTGTGAAATTGAAAGTTGTATGTTTGCCATATGAAGTGGAAGTTGGAACTCCAATGGGTTCTAAACTTGTAACTAGTTCAGCTTGTAAAGCATGTAGAATCCAAATTAAGGATAGGGAATTCCCGGCCAATCTTATTGTATTACCTTTTCGAGATTACGAGGTCATTTTAGGGATGGACTGGCTGGCAAAACATCATGTTCAATTGGATTGCCGGGCGAAGATTATAACGTTCCGGGTACCTGATCAACCGATACTAGAGGTTTTGGGCCGAAGAGATTTCACCGGGAGTTCCATCATTTCATCTACAAAAGCAGTGAAGTCCTTGAAGAAAGGATGCAGCGGATACTTGGCTTACCTTATCAACAAGCCGTCGGATAAAGCTAAGTTGGAGGAGATGCCTGTGATCAAAGACTATACAGATCTATTCCCTGAAGACTTACCCGGTTTACCCCCAAGTCGGGAGATCGAGTTTGTTATAGAGTTGCTACCTGGCGCCCAGCCGATATCAAAAGCTCCCTATCTTATGGCACCGGCCGAGTTACAAGAATTAAAGGACCAATTGCAAGGATTGTTGAAGAAGGGGTTTGTGCAACTGAGTTCTTCACCGTGGGGTGCGCCAGTTCTATTTGTTAAGAAGAAAGATGGAACGTTGAGGCTATGCATTGACTACCGAGGATTGAACCAAGTGACTGTCAAGAATAAATACCCACTTCCCCTGATTGACGAGTTATTTGATCAACTGCAAGGAGCCAAAGTGTATTCGAAACTCGACTTGAGGCAAGGATATTATCAGTTGCGGATCAAGAAGGAAGATGTGCCTAAAACAGCTTTCAGGACGAGATATGGGCACTATGAATATGTGGTGATGCCTTTTGGACTAACTAATGCCCCTGCAGCCTTTATGGATTTGATGCATAGGGTGTTTCAACCCTACTTGGACCAATTTGTAGTGATCTTCATTGATGATATTTTGGTATACTTGAAATCGGAGGCGGAGCATGAGCAACATCTGCGGTTGGTACTGCAGAAACTTCGAGAGCATCAATTGTATGCAAAGTTTAGCAAATGTGAATTTTGGTTGCAGCAGATTGCATTTTTGGGGCATATCATATCCCAAGAGGGAATAGCGGTAGATCCAGCAAAGATCGATGCAGTGATGTCTTGGAAGAAGCCGGAAAATGTCACGGAAGTTCGTAGTTTTCTTGGTCTAGCCGGCTATTATCGGAGGTTCGTGAAGGATTTCTCTAAGATTGCAGGACCGCTTACAAAGCTCACTCAAAAGAAAACCAAGTTCGTGTGGGATGATAAGTGTGAGAACAGCTTCCAAGAGTTGAAGAAAAGATTGACTACTGCACCAGTTCTTGCATTGCCTGAAGGGAGTCAAGGTTTCGTAATCTATAGTGATGCTTCGAAAGAAGGATTGGGGTGTGTATTGATGCATAATGGAAGAGTTCTTGCTTATGCCTCTAGGAAACCAAAACCGTATGAGATGAATTACGCGACTCATGATTTGGAGTAAGCGGCTATTGTGTTTGCACTCAAGAAATGGAGGCATTATCTGTGGGGTAACAAGTTTGAGGTATTTACCGATCATAAGAGCTTGAAATACTTGTTTTCTCAAAAGGAGTTGAATATGAGGCAAAGGCGGTGGATGGAGCTTTTGGATGATTATAACTGCTCAATTATTTATGTGCCCGGTAAGGCGAACCTAGGTGCAGATGCCTTAAGCAGAAAAGCAAGCATGGCGAAACTGGAAGTCAAGGTGCAGGAGTTGTTGGAGGAAGCGTTTCTATGGAAACCACAATTGACTCAGAAGGGGTTACTTTTTGCCACTACCCAAGTCCAGTCGACCTTGTTGTCTGAGTTACGAGAGGCTCAACAGAAGGACCAGCAATTTCAAAAGATTGAGGAAAGCAATGCAGATTTCAAGTCTCATGATGATGGTGTTTGGAGGTTTAGGAATCGGATTTGTGTTCTTAATGAGCCAGAGCTGAAAAAGAAGATTCTTGAGGAAGCGCATAATTCTAGATATACTATTCACCCTGGCGGAACAAAGATGTATCGGGATTTGAAGCAACACTATTGGTGGAATAACATGAAAAGGGAAATTGCGGAGTTTGTAGCACGGTGTTTGACTTGCCAGAGAATTAAAGCAGAACATCAACGACCCGCAGGTTTACTTCAGCCATTGGAGATTCCCCAATGGAAATGGGAACATATCACTATGGATTTTGTTATGGACCTGCCTAGATCACGAAAGGGTCATAACGCCGTTTGGGTTATAGTGGATAGATTGACTAAGTCGGCACACTTTTTACCGATGAACAAGGAGGATAGTCCCGAGGAATTGGGAGATATGTATGTGGCGGAGGTTCTAAGACTGCACGGGATGCCAGTGAGGATTGTATCAGATAGGGATCCTCGTTTTACTTCTCGATTTTGGAAGAGTTTGCAGGAAGCTTTGGGGACGAAATTGAGTTTTAGCACGGCTTATCACCCTCAGACGGATGGTCAATCAGAGAGAACTATTCAGATTTTGGAGGATATGCTGAGGGCATGTGTGTTGGACTTCGGGAAAGGTTGGGAGAAATATCTATCTCTAGTAGAGTTCGCCTACAACAATAGTTATCAGGCCACGATCGGGATGGCCCCATTTGAGGTGCTGTATGGACGGAAATGTCGATCTCCAATTTTCTGGGATGAAGTAGGTGAGACGAAGACTTTTGACCCGACCCTTTTACCTGAACTGATGAAGACTGTTGATAATATCCACCTCATCTGAAAACGGATGCTTACCGCCCAGAGCAGGCAGAAGAGTTATGCAGACCTACGGAGACGGAGTCTCGAGTTTGAGGTTGGCGACAAGGTGTTCTTGAAGATATCACCCCGGAGGGGACTGATTAAACATGGCAAGGGTGGAAAGTTAAGCCCGAGATTTGTAGGACCATTTGAGATAGTTGAGAAGGTTGGCAAGTTGGCGTATCGCCTAGCACTACCCCAGAACCTCTCCAATATTCACGACGTCTTTCATGTATCGATGCTGCGGAAGTATCATCCTGACCCATCACATATCTTGGAGCCAGAGCCGTTGCAGCTTCGGGAAAACTTGTCTTACGAGGAGAAGCCCATTCGGATCCTAGACCAGTAGGATCGGGAGTTGCGCAACAGAACCATACTGATGGTGAAAGTGCTGTGGGATCATCATGGAGTTGAAGAAGCAACGTGGGAAAGGTGAGACCAGATGGAGCAGCAATATCCAGCTTTATTTCAAGGTAAATATTGAATTTCGGGACGAAATTCTTTTAAGGATGGGAGGATGTGAGACCCGACCCCGAATTGCGTGCGATACCTCGTTTTGCGTGCCCTAAACTAGATTTGCGTGCCATGACCTAGATTTGAGAATTGTATTTAGTTTGTGTGCTTTGCATTGAATTTCGTGCATTCATATAGGGTTACGTGCGTTTACTTGAAAAACGTGCGTTCGTCTCGTAGTTCGTGTCCTACCTCGAAGTGCGTGCCCTAAACCTAGGAAAGCGTGTCTTCACGCTAATCAAGAAAGCATCTTACACGAAGCACTAGGCTATTAAACAATCCTACAAAATCCACTAACAATATAATAATCCAAATTCCTTTCACTAGAAGACAAAAATGCACCAAAAACAAAACATTCTTTATTCTTTTTGCATTATTCTTTTTTTTTTTGCACTTCCAAGATACAATTAAATAATGCTTAAGATGACACAATTTCAGCCAATTCAATAGCTTTGGCCAACCACTAGGAGCATTGTTTTAGCAATTGTATATTTTAATCATAATCTTAGTCAAACACTTAGCATAAGCCATTAAAATAATTGCTCAATTCCTCTCAATTTCTCACCATACCCGACCAGCCTTTGCATGCCCATCCTAGCAATTTGAAAATAGCATATTGAAGACAAGAATGCAGAATTTGGACTGCCCAAGGACCGACCACAACCTCAAAAAAATTGCAAGGCCTTCATTTGTTGTCTTTCTTCATTTCTTTTTCGGTTCTCTCTCTCTTCCTCTCATTTCTCTCTTCTCTCGACTTTAGCTGCACATTACCACTTCTATAGCTTCTCTTCATTATATCATAGTCAGCCAAGCAAGCCACAAGCAAAAGAAATTCGGCCAAGCAACTAGAAGCAAGAAGAACTCATACAAGCTCACAAATCTGTCCATTTCGGTCTTAGGTATGCTTTGCTAAGATTTCTTCCATTTCTTTTGGTTACAACCACATGCACACCCTCCTCACTAGCTAACTCAGTTGGGAATTAAAGGAAAACAAGCTATCTCTCTCGGCCAAAGCAAGAAAGAAGCTTCATTGGTGCATTTTCAAGAACATTCTTCATCTACCTGGTTGTTTTGCTAAGTTGATGGTTCAAATCTTTTGGAAAACTCTTTAAAACTTCACATGCATGACCATGAATGTGTGTATTTGCTTCTGTGCTTGAGCTATGTGGTCGTTCATGAGTTTAAACAACCATGCATGGCAATAACTTGGCTTGAAAATGATACTAGACAAAGTCGAAATTTGAGACTGCTTCTGACCCGTCTGTTCGAGGCAATTTTTGGTTAAGCAAATGATTCTGAAATTGCGTGAAAATCCCTTGGTGACTAGTTTGGCCAATTTTGAACATTTTTTGAACAAATAAGCAAAGTCAAATTTTGGCTCTAAGGCCCTCAAAATGGCAAAATCACGTAATATAGCTAAATCTGGAAAGTTTTGAGAAAAAGGAAGCAGTTTGGCAGATTTACTGCGCGTGTGGAACGAGATGATTTTGACATAGCAAACGACATCCAAGATGCGTGAAAATTTTTGTGCTGCTAGATTTTTGAGTTGTGGAAATTTTTTCCAGAAATAGGCTTAGGCTAAAAATGAACCTAAGGACCTCAAAATCATGCAATATCGAATGATAGGCAAATCTGGACAGTTTTGAGCAGTTCCACCATTTTGGCTATAACTAACGATCCAGATCTCCAATTAATGCAAGGTTTGTTTCTGATTTTAGTTAACTTCTTAATATTTAATTTGATATATTATTCACTGAATTTGGAGTTCATTTGCCTGCCCAGTTTATTGTGAGAAAACAGCTTATTGCAGTTAGGATTTCAATCGACTATGTGCTTGGGAAAACTTGTTGAACCTCTTTTGTGGTACTAATTGCTTGGAATGGTAGTATTGGAATATTGTGTGGACTGTATTGAATGTTGAGGATGTTGAATGAGACGATGCATGACTTTGGAATGATGATTGAGTTGATTTAGGGTTTCGATCGCACGATTTTGCATGAAAAGCGAACCCTAATGACTAGGTATTCTTGTTAAGTGTTACCCGGGGGTTATTGTGTGGAAAATGTACGTTGCGTGGGCTGCCCGTAAAATGTTTTATAGTTCCAAATGTGAGTAGGCCATTGCATGTTGACAAATAAGCTTTTCTTGCACCCAAACCCCTTTGATATCCTCGCCTGTTGCATAAACTTATCACTTGATCCCGTGAGCTTCTTAATGTGTTATATGGCCTGTTTTATATGTGTTACATGGCTGCCCGATTAATGTTCATATGACTCTATTTTCTTTCATGTGAAATTACTTGCCTTATCGTGCTTCGTTTGACTACTTGTCAACATGCGATCTTATAACTGCTCGGAGGCAACCTACTTTGTTGTCCTCCTAATGTGATATGATAAATGTTATAAATGTGCATTGCATACGAGGTTGCAACCTTTCGTGTGGCGTGGTAGTGTTTCACGCACGCCGGGCGGCATCGGGCTTGCCGGTGTTACCGTGACTACCATGGTCCAATTCCCTCTCTCGCTTGGCATTTCACCCTCGGAGAGTTGGGTCGTAGGTTTCGGGGTCCC
>CM075766.1:68742316-68754816 GCA_037974665.1 Ehretia macrophylla | reverse complement strand
AGAGAGCTATGGAGATGAAGAACTCAGCCAAGGCCGAGAATGAGAGAGGAAAATGAGAGGGGAGAGAGAAAGAGTGAGAGAGAAACGAAGAAATGACAAACAAATGAAGCCTTTTGCAAATTTGAGGAGCATGTCGGCCTTGGGCTTCCAAATTCAGCATTTTGTGTCTTCAATGTGCAATTTGAAATTCCTAGAATGGGCAAGGATGATGTGGCCGAAAATAGTGTGCAAATGGTTGGGTTTTTGAGCAATTTTTTAAGCGTTTGTGTCATAGAATGTCATAATGTGTCTAGGAATTAAGTTAAATTGAATAAGCATGCATAAATACCACCTAGTGGTCGGCCAAGCATGTGAAAAATTATGAATTTTTGTCTTGGCTGAGCTTATTTTATTGCATTTGTTTGGAAGTGCAAAAGAAAAGGAATAAAGAATGAAGAATGTTTAGTGTTTGGTGCATTTTTTGTCTTCTAGTGAGTTAAATTAGGATTATTATATTGATAGTGGATTTTGTAGGATTGTTTAATAGTCTAGTGCTCCATGAAAGATGCTTTCTTGATTAGCGTGAAGGCACACTTTCCTAGGTCTAGGGCACGCACTACGAGGTAGGACACGAACTACGAGGCTAATGCACGTACGTCAAGACTAATGCATGCAATCCTAGGTGAATGCATGTAAACCAATGCATGGTAGGTAATTCAATGCAATGCATGCAAATCAAGGCATGACTCTATATCTAGGTTAAGGTACGCAATTCAAGGTTAGGACACACGAAACGAGGTAACGCACGTACATCGAGGTCAGGGCACATATATTTAGGTATCGCACGTAAGTTGGGGATTAAGGCATACTATTCTAGATCAAGGCACGTGTGACAAGGCATGCACGAAAACCAAGACAGGACACGTAATCCAAGGTCGGTCATAAAATTAGGGGTCTATGGCACGCAAATCGAGGTATGACACGTTATTCGGGGTCGGGCCTCACATCCTCCCCTTCTTAAAAGAATTTCGTCCCGAAATGCATTCTTACTTGTTAAGGTCATTTAGACGGATTCCGACCATTGTTATTTTCCAACTCCGGGTCGTCCTTTGCTCTGTGATCTCTTTTACCATAACGAATTCACTTCCTAGTTTTCTCCAATCATTTATTTCGGTGTGACCCTTACATTTACAGTTCGTTCCTTTGAACAACTCTCTTTTCTCCAATTGATCTTAAGGTCGAGTTCATTAACTAAGGTTAAAATCTCCAAACATAGTCATCAAAGCTGCATCGGTATTCTAACAATATAACAATAATTCCAAAATCATGACTCATGTTGTATCAATCTCGCATTCATACCTCAAAAGGAATATCACAATAATTCTATGATCCTAGGGCGACATACGCTAATTTCAAGATGATGGATCTATATCCGATTTATATATCCTATCTACTAGCTTCAAAACTGTTATCACATAGGTCATACACAAGTTACGAATCATTTCCACGATACGACCCTATTTTCAGGCTGAACTCACCAAACAAACTAATCCACCTCAAGTCGTCATCTATCAGTAGTATCATATTTCTTATCTTGAAGGTACATTGGATTAGTAAATCTTCTAATGACTAGTCTTCCGGTTATAAGCTCCTATTCACTAACATCCTTTTCCAGCTTCATTAACCTTCAAGCTCGTAATCAAGAAGAAAGACCATTGAGATTCATTAAACTCGAATTCTAAGGTTTATTAAGTACCACCAACAAATTGCCATCGAAATTGCATAGGTAAACTAATCATGGTACACTAGTTCAACTCTTACAAGTAAATTTCATCAGCTTGTGATCCACAATTTGTTTCCTTATTCAAATCTCTATTTTCAAGTCACAAGGCTTCAAAATTTTTTTCTTTTAATCTTATCCAAAACTCCTAAGATGAATAGTTTCAACCTCAAATAAATTCCATTAATCTCAATACAAGGTTACCTCATACTTAAGAAGACAATGGTCCTACTTACTTAGCGACCTAGTCATCCCTTCGAACACTTAATGCCCGCCAATATATCTTCAACATTAATGTTACTAAGCTGGTTTCATTGCCATGTAAGTGATATCAATGCTCTACTAGGTTATTGGTCATACAGCAACAATCCTAGGACTATAAATGGGTACCGAAATGACCGAGCTCATAAAATACTTACACGAGATAACTTCAAGGTTGTATCAATATAAGAATTATGACCACGAGGCATCTTTCAACATAACCTAATAGAACTTCAAAAGTAATCAACCACTTATTTAACTATTACTACAAGATTCACCCCTCTTATTCAACGACCACAATTCGAAGTCTACCGATCGCTAGTTTCTAGATGTGAAATGGTGCACATAGATACAGTGGTCTAACAATAGTTTCTTGGGTCATTATGACTCTAATTCATCTCTATCTTAACTCTATGAAATCTTACTCTTCTCATTTACATGTTCAACTAGCTGAGAGCATCAAGACTCATCGACCTTAGGTCCTAGGGTTCACCATGAATCATCCTGCATACTCACAATTAGCTATTTAGGATTTCAAATCATACCCTAACGACTCCACTTTGCAACTAGATGCTTAATATAATTTCGATGGTTTATATAATAGGTCCATCAGTATTACTTAGGGATATATGCTTCCTAATATCCTCTAGGGTATCCAAATAACGAGAGCATAGAATGACTTACTTCGCATAATTATAACTAAATCCGAAAATAATTTAATACCATGATTCTTAAAATCACCAATATCCAACTTAGGACCTTAGCAACGTTAGTCATCTAATGCATAATTCAATACCTTGTACTTCTATTTCGACCTAACATTTAGGTGTAGTCTTCCGAACACGAGTTCTAGTTACGTGAATTCCTCGATTCTAGCATCCTTATATCTTGTTATACAATAAAATCATCAACCTCGTTAAATTCGGTCTCCAGAGTTGCCTACATGTTTTGAGGTTATCCATTGTTAAGTCACTCAAATACACTATCCATGTCTCAACAATCTAACCCCTAAAAGTAACTATCGTCAACATCCATGAATTTATCTTTTAATTTCTAGGTCGTGATCTCAACACTTAGTGAACTTGAAACTCGCTAGTATACACCATATCAGATTCATCAATGCTTCAATGCTTAATTCCAATCAAGTAAGGATTCAATCGTACGAGTATATTGCTAACTTCTTAGATAGTCTATCAAGCCAATTTTAAGATGTGAGAAATGGATTCAAAGAAACCTCCAAGTCAACTTCCACTATCAGCACATGAGAATATATACTATTCTACATATTTAATAGTATACCCTTATATCTAAGGAAGTAGCATGTCTTTAACCTTTATACTTGAACCACAATGAGAAGAACGGTTTAACGGAATCAAAACTTCATAGCCATAAAATTGATAGCTTAATCATAGGTATGAGTATTCTAAAGATAAGGGGATAACTTTACCTCAACATTTATACATGTGCTACGCATTTTATATATGCATATCCAATAATATATACGATCCATCGAGTACATGTGAAGATGCGAGAAATCTCTAACCGAGCCTTTTCGTTCGTCCTGCACAAATTCACTTCCCTGAAAGTCCTAATCCTAACTATCTATGTGTATAAATAGTCATTCATGGTTATATAACATGCACATATATCAAAGAAAGATTATAAAAGCATGCATGCATCATTGAGAATGTGTCGGTGTACATGATACATAATACATATGGTCCACAAAGGCACAAAATATTCAATACTTAAAGCAATTAAAGCACATTAGCACATATTAACACATATAAACAAGACATCATAATTACCTTAAGGCTTCTACCCATGGTCCGAGAGTTGAACCTGACTAATGCCTAGTTAGTAAACTAAGCTCTGATACCATTCTATTCTATAAGGTGTCATGCCCCAACCCGACCTATAAGGCTAGACTAGGGTGTGAACTAAACGTTCAGGACATGTCACATACTTAACTGTTTATGAAGATTTAACACCTAATGATTTAGTCTAAACTCCAAGTTTTTTTGGAAAACCAGCAGCATAAGGGCTATAATTGGGCTTTTTGGTTTGACCTAATTCTCTAAACGCCTCAATTATTCCAATCATTAATCCAATTTCATAAGGAATCCTATTTGTCGCCAACCGATTTGCCTACTAGTTTATCTTGAAAGTCTCGTTTGGTTAATAAGCCTAACATGATAACTATGTCCCGTTTATTTGTCAATTTCCTATCATGCAAGTACCTATTATCCTCTAGTTTGCAAATGAGCACCTAAGTGAAATTAGGTAGAATTAACTTAGTTGATTGTTCGTTTAGTGGTTTGAATGCCTACGATAACTACTAATTTAGAAAACGAAAACAAACAACCAAATAAAAGTACGTCCGGTTATAGATAGTACAATCCCAGAATTAGACCCAAATTACAACGGGGTCATTTACATCAATAAAATGAATAGTTTGCAATCAAACACAACATCCATATAGCAACCACTTTTAAGCAAGGCACAAAAGCACGTAGTCACTCCCAGGAATCATCAACAAGCACATTTACTTCGAGTACTTGTTCCAAATCTGCTACACCTGTGATAAAAAGAGGGTGAGTCCTTATGAACTCAACTATGGGGAATGAGAAATAGGTTTTAAAACTCATTCTCCGGTTCAACTTATGAAAATCCTTTTACAAGCATGAATATAACAATAATACAAGTACAGGAAACAGAAATACCATTCTTTCCTCCCCGAGGTTCTCTAGGAACCAAGCGAGAGTACTTATACACATAGTAAAAAGGATACAGTGAGCTTTTGCTCTCAGATCAGATTCAGAATCAGTTGTTGCGGCCGACTTCAAATAACCCAAAAACACGCCGGGTGGGTGTACACGGGATGTACCCTGAAATCCTACGACCCAACTCTTCGAGGAAGTCTAGCCGCCAAGCGTGAGAGGGAATGGGACCATGGTAGTCACGGGTGCACCGGCAAGCCCGATGCCGCCTGGTGTGCGTGATCGCTACCATGCCAATAGGAAAGGTTGCAACCTTGTATGCAATGCACATTCATGACAGGTAATATATCACAGTAGGAAGACAACAAAGTAGGTTGCCTCCGGACAGTCATAAGATTGCACATTGACAGGTAAACAAGCAGGGCACGATAAGGCAGGAAATATATCATAGTAGGAGGACAACAAAGTAGGTTGCCTCCGGATAGTCATAAGATTGCACATTGACAGGTAAACAAGCAGGGCACGATAAGACAGGTTATTTCACTTGAAAGGCATATAGAGTTATATGAAAATTAAACAGGCAGCCATGTAACACATGTAAAACAGGCCATATAACTCATTAAGAAGCCCATGTGATCAAGTGATAAGATTATTCAACATGCAATGACATCAATCATGGGTTCGGGTGCAAGAAAAGCTTATTTGTCAACATGCAATGGTCAAAATCACATTTGAAGTTATAAGACATTTATGGGCAGCCCACTAAGCATATAATTTCCACACAATATCCAAATGATCAACACTTAGCAAGACTACCTAGTCATTAGGGTTTCCGTTTCATGCTTAACCGTGTGATTAAACCCTATGTCAACTCAAAATCATTCTCAAGTCATGCATCATTTAATTCAAACATCTTCAAGTACTCAAAACAGTCCACACAACATCCCAACACCACAATTCCAAGCAATTAGTACCACAAGAGAGGTTACAACAATTTTACAAGCATATAACTAAGTGAAACCTTTACTGCAATAGGCTGTTTTGTCACAATCAATAGGATAATCAACAAATCTCCAAATCCAGTGAATAAGATTTCAAATTAAAGCTTAAGAAGTTAAATAAAATCAGAAACAAACCGTGCATCAATTGGAGTTCGGGATCATTAGATATAGCCGAAACAGTGGAATAGCACGAAACTGTCCAGATTTGCACACGTTTCAGAAATTTCCGTTTTTGAGGTCCTTAGGGTCAGTTTTAGCCTTGGTCCATTTCTGACAAAATTGTCCAGAACTGAAAAATATAGCAGTACACCAAATTTGATGCATTTTAGAGAACATTTACTAAGTGAAATGCGGTTCGTTCCACAAGGTCAGTGCATCTGCCAAAACCTGCTTCATTTTTCCAGATTTCCAGATTTGGTCACATTTTAAAGATTTGCCATTTTGAGGACATTAGAGTCAACATTAGCTTCGGCCTATTTCTGGAAAAAATGTTCAAAACTGTCCAAAATAACCGCCTTCCAATTTTCATGCATTTTGAACATCATTTTCCTAGCTAAACGTACCTCGAAACAGACTGGTCAGAGAGCTGTTAACAATTTTGACTTCACCTAGCATCATTTTCAAGCCAAAATTTTGCCATGCATGGTTGTTTAAGCTTATGAACGACCATATAACTCAAGTACAGAAGCAAATACATACATTTATGAGCATGCATGTGAATTTTTGAAGAGTTTTCAAAAGGTTTTAGCCCTCACCTTAGCAATCAACCAAAAGATGCTCAAAACCTTGTTTAAGGTCAAATCTCTTCTTCTCCTTTGTCTAGCCGAAAACCCAACTAGCTTTTCTCTATTTTTCCTAGCTTAGTGATCAATCTCTTAGTACATGCATGTAGTTAGGACTTGAAGAAAAGAAATGGATGCCAAGAAGCTCAGCTAGGCCGAAGAGAAGTCTTCAAAGCACAAGCAAGTGGGATTTTCACTTCTTAACTAGCTCGGTTGTGGTTCTTTGCTTGTGGCTTGCTTGGTTTAGCTATGGTGTGAAGAAGAGAGCTATGGAGATGAAGAACTCAGCCAAGGCCGAGAATGAGAGAGGAAAATGAGAGGGGAGAGAGAAAGAGTGAGAGAGAAAAGAAGAAATGACAAACAAATGAAGCCTTTTGCAAATTTGAGGAGCATGTCGGCCTTGGGCTTCCAAATTCAGCATTTTGTGTCTTCAATGTGCAATTTGATATTCCTAGGATGGGCAAGGATGATGTGGCCGAAAATAGTGTGCAAATGGTTGGGTTTTTGAGCAATTTTTTAAGCATTTGTGTCATAGAATGTCTTAGTGTGTCTAGGAATTAAATTAAATTGAATAAGCATGCACAAATGCCACCTAGTGGTCGGCCAAGCATGTGGGAAATTCTGAAATTTTTTCTTGGTTGAGCTTATTTTATTGCATGTGTTTGGAAGTGCAAAAGAAAAGGAATAAAGAATGAAGAATGTTTAGTGTTTGGTGCATTTTTTGTCTTCTAGTGAGTTGAATTAGGATTATTATATTGATAGTGGATTTTGTAGGATTGGTTAATAGTCTTATGCTCCGTGTAAGATGCTTTCTTGATTAGCGTGAAGGCATGCTTTCCTAGGTCTAGGGCACACACTACGAGGTAGGCACGAACTACGAGGCTAATGCACGTAATCCTAGGTGAATGCACGTAAACCAATGCAAGGCACGTAATTCTATGCAATGCACGCAAATCAAGGCACAACTATATATCTAGGTTAAGGTACGCAGTTCAAGGTTAAGACTCACGAAATAAGATAACGCACATACATCGAGGTCAGGGCACGTATATCTAGGTATCGCACGTCAGTCGGGGATTAGGGCACATTATTCTTGGTCAAGGCACGTGTGACAAGGCATGCACAAAAACCAAGACAGGACACATAATCCAAGGTCAGTCATATAATTAGGGGTATATGGCACGCAAATCGAGGTATGGCACGTTATTCAGGGTCGGGCCTCACATGCACTCACCTGCCGCTCGTTCACCGACCCGCAGTAGGGGCCTCCGGTCCCCAAGGGCACGTCTCGTTGGCCAAGCTGTCACGACGGAAGCATCACACCGGCCGCTTTGAAGTACAATTCCTATCGAGCGGCTAGCAGAATCCTTTGCAGACGACTTAAATACGCGATGGGGTATTGTAAGTGGCAGAGTGGCCTTGCTGCCACGATCCACTGAGATTCAGCCCTTTATCGCTCCGATTCGTCCTTCCCCCCTCTTAGCCTATCTCCGCCCCATCCGCAATCCAATCCCGTCCCATCCCATCAACCAACACTATTTTCGCCAAACGGGCCAAGAGGTTCGACGCCCTATGCCGCTCCCCAAGTGTATCTCCAAGTGCCTAAGTAAATCATAAGTTGTAACCCAAGTGTCGACACAAGAATGCCCGAGTGTTGCCAAGTGCTCTGCGCTCAAGTCCGAATAACATTAGCC
This sequence comes from Ehretia macrophylla, assembly GCA_037974665.1. Classification (NCBI taxonomy): domain Eukaryota; kingdom Viridiplantae; phylum Streptophyta; class Magnoliopsida; order Boraginales; family Ehretiaceae; genus Ehretia; species Ehretia macrophylla. The sequence continues at coordinate 68,746,599 of CM075766.1, read as the reverse complement.
CAAGTTAGTTTGCCACGCGCTCCCTGCCTACATAAGTGCAGCCGCAAGTGTCCAGGGGTTTCAAGGCAACGATAATGCCCAATTATGCCCAAGTGCTATGTGCTATGCCCAAGGATGCTATGCCCAAGTATGCCCACCCAAGTGCTATGTGCATATGTGCTATGTGCTATACCCAAGTGCTATGCCCAATGATGCCCAAGTGCTATGTGCACCCAACCGCTATGCCCAAGTGCTATGCCCAAGTGCTATGCCTAATGATGCCCAAGTGCTACGTGTGAACGGACCCACTGCTGGTCGACCCCGCTCATCCCCTCGAGTGCCCAAGTGTTAGACAGCCTATGCTTGCTTGGTAAGAGATGACAAAAAATTTAAATCCGACCTTGTGTGATGCCGGCCCACATAGCCGCCTAACGTTCTTCCTTTAGCATTAACGGTGACTGAGGTTATATTGCCCCTATCTACGGCACGGCTGGGCACGTTGGTGAACGGTTACGGCATGACTGCCCACGGTGTTGCACGTACTTGGGGCACGTACTTGGGCCTCGCACTTGGGCCTCGGCTTGGTAAGCAGTGGGCCGCGCATAGGGCAAGGTGGGGCAAGCAGTTGGCGTGCGCATGCGGCGCCCATGCCACACAATAGGGCGAACATGAGGCTCGCATGCCGCACGAAGGTGGGCGCATGGGGCACCCACGCCGCATGATGGTGCGCGCATGCCACACGAAGGTGCGCGCATGCCACACGAAGGTGCGCCTATGTGGCGCCCTTGTCGCACGAAGGTGCGCGCATGCGGCACGACAGAGCACGCTTGCGGCCCACATGCCGCACGAAGGTGCGAACATGCGGCACCCATTTCGTACGATGGTGTGCGCATGGGGCGCCTATGCCGCTCGATGGTACGGGTATATCGCACGAAGGTGCGCCCATGCCTCATGAAGATGTGCGCATTGGGCGCCCATGCCCCACAATGGTACGAGCATGCTGCACGAAGGTGCGAGCATAGGGCACCCCTGCCGCTCGATGGTGAGTGCATGCCACACGATGGTATGCGCATGTGGCCCGCATGCTGCACGAAGGTGCGCGAATGGGCCGCCCATGCCGCACGATGGTGCGCTCATCGGGCGCGCATGCCGCACGATGGTGCGCGCATGGTGCGCCCATGCCACACAATGGTGCGGGCATCGGGCACGCATGCCACACGATGGTGGGTGCATATGGCCGGCATGCCGCACGAAGGTGCGCGCATGGGGCGCCCATACCGCACGAAGATGTGCGTATGGGGCGCCCATGCTACAAGATGGTGCGCGCATACCGCACGAAGGTGCGCGCATTGGGCGCCCATGAAGCACGATGGTGCGCGCATGGGGTGCGCATGTGGCCCGCATGCCGCACGAAGGTGCGCGCATTGGGCGCCCATGTCGCACGATTGTGCGGTCATTGGGCGCGTATGCCGCACGATGGTGTGCGAATGTGGCCCGCATACTGCGCGATGGTGCGCACATGGGGTGCCCATGCCGCACGAAGGTGCGCGCATTGGGCGCCCATGTCGCATGATTGTGCGCTCATCGGGCGCGTATGCCGCACGATGGTGCGCGCATGTGGCCCGCATACCGTGCGATGGTGCGCGCATGGGGCGCCCATGCCGCACGAAGGTGCGCCCATGCCGCACGGTGGTGCGCTCATTGGGCGCGCATGCCACACGATGGTGCTTGCATGTGGCCCGCATGCCGCACGATGGTACGCGCATGTGGCCCGAATGCCACACGATGGTGCGCCCATGCTGCACGATGGTGCGCGCATCGGGCGGGCATGCCGCACGATGGTGCTTGCATATGGCCCGCATGCTGCACGATGGTACGTGCATGGGGCGCCCATGCCGCACGATTGTGCTCGCATGTGGCCCGCATGGCGCACGATGGTGCGCGCATGGGGTGCCCATGCCGCACGAAGGTGCGCGCATGGTGCGCCCGTGCCGCATGATGGTGCGCATATCGGGCGCCCATGCCGCACGATGGTGCGCCCATGTGGCCCGTATGCAGCACGAAGGTGCGCGCATAGGGCGCCCATGCTGCACGATGGTGCGATCAAGTGGTATGCGCGGGGTGCTCATGGGGCACTGTTGGGGCACTTTTGGGGAACGACTGCGGCATTGTTGGGGCACTAGTAGGGGACGTTGGGCACGACGGGCAATGTTATGCATTCGGGAGAATTGGGCATGCGAAATGTATTATGACACGAATGTAGACATTGATATTCTTGTACAAGTATTTTCCGAATCTACGAAGTGGTCTTAACCTTTGCCTTGTCCGACAAACAATTCGTCACATTTGTGAGGTGAAATTGATTAATCGGTTTCCCAATCCATCCAAAACAAATTGTAACGCAAAATATCATGTAAACTAATTAATTTTTGAATTAATATAAATTTTCCTGAATTTTCTAGTATTTTTTGTGAATTTTCCCTATTTTTCGTAATTTTTAAATATTAAAAATTAATTTTTTGAAAAAAATATTTTTGCATATCATTTAACAAATTAATGTATGAATTAATATAATTTTTTCTGAATTTTCTACTATTTTTTCTTATTTTTCCCTATTTTTTGCAATTATTAAATATTAAAAAATATTTTTTCAAATTTTTTTTTTGAAGCATTTGGATATCATATGATATCAATAAGGAGCAAGTTGGGTACGAAGATCATGCCATATGGGGCCTTTTATAATGTAAAACACCCATTATGAATCTCTGGCAAAATGTACGTTACTGTTGTCACTTGGGTTTTTGCATCTAAATGTATTATAGGGGGCTATGTGGTGTCAAGCCTCCTGGTCGAGGTCCATGTGGGGGGGACGTTGTGGGCACTTCGTGGCACATTGTGGGCTATATTATGGGCTATATTGTGGGCGGGAATGCCTACTGAGTGAATCACGCCAAGGTATTGCATTGCATACCCGTGCATTGGGGTCGTGCCACCCTAACCCCGCGTCCCCCGGCATGTCTCTCAGCGCGGCACCAGGATGGCTAATGAGGAACTTGGTGGCTTTCCTAGTCCCTCATTATCCATCTTGGTGCTGTAACACCGGCAACGTCATTGGGATGGCTAATGAGGGGATGAGTGGTTGCCCAAGCATAAAACTAGCGATCCAAGCACCATGTGGCCGGCATGCCGTACGAAGGTGCGCGCATGGGGCAACCATGCCGCACAAAGATGCTCGCATGGGGCACCTATGCCACTTGATGGTACGAGCATGCTGCACGAAGGTGCTCACATGCGGCACCCATGCCGCTAGATGGTGCGCACATCGGGGGCGCATTGCGCACGATGGTGCGCGCATGTGGCCCGTATTCCGCACGAAGGTGCGTGCATTAGGCGCCCATGCCGCACGATGGTGCGCGCATAGGGCGCATATGTAGCCCGCATGCCGCACGAAGGTACGCGCATGGGCGCCCATATCGCACGATGATGCGCTCATCGGGCGCATGCCGCACAATGGTGCGCTCATGTAGCCCGCATGGCGCATGATGGCGAGCGCATGGGGCACCCATGCCGCAGGAAGGTGCACGCATGGTGGGCCTATGCCGCACGGTGGTACGCGTATCGAACGCGCATACCGCACGATGGTGCGCGCATGGGGCGCCTATGCCGCACGAAGCCGCGCGCATGGGGCGCCCATGTCGCACCATGGTACTTGTATGTGGCTCGCATGCCGCACGATGTTGCGTGCATGAGGTGCCCATGCGGCACGATGGTGCGCGCGTGTGGCCCGCATGCGGCACGATGGTGCGTGCATGGGGCGCCCATGCCGCACGAAGGTGAGCGCATGATACGCCCATGCCGCATGATGGTGGGCGCATCGGGTGCTCATGCCGTACGATGGTGCGCGCATATAGCCCGCATGCCGTACGAAAGTGCGCGCATAGGGCGCCCATGTCACACGATGGTGCGTGCAAGTGGCGCACACGTGGCGCTCAAGGGGCACTGTTGGGGCACGGCTAGGGGACGGTGGGTGTACACTTGGGGGACGATTAGGGATGTTGGGGGACGGCTTTGGCACTAGTAGGAGACGTTGGGCACGACGGGCAATGTTATGCATTCGGGGGAATTAGGCATGCCAAATTTATTATGACACGAATGTAGACATTGATATTCTTGTACAAGTGTTTTCCGAATCTACGAAGTAGTCTTAACCTTTGCCTTGTCCGACAAACAGTTCGTCACATTTGTGAGGCGAAATATATTAATCGGTTTTCCAATCCACCCAAAACAAATTGTAACGCCAAATA
>CM075766.1:68729816-68732316 GCA_037974665.1 Ehretia macrophylla | reverse complement strand
CACGACTGGGGGACGGTGGGGGTACACTTGTGGGACAATGGGAGATGTTGGGGGACGGCTTTGGCACTAGTAGGGGACGTTGGGCACGACGGGCAATCTAATGCATTCGGGGGAATTGGGCATACGAAATGTATTATGACACGAATGTAGACATTGATATTCTTGTAAAAGTGGTTTCCGAATCTACGAAGTAGTCTTAACCTTTGCCTTGTCCGACAAACAGTTCGTCACATTTGTGAGGCGAAATATATTAATCGGTTTTCCAATCCATCCAAAACAAATTGTAACGCCAAATATCATGTAAACTAATTAATTTTTGAATTAATATAAATTTTCCTGAATTTTGTAGTATTTTTTGTGATTTTTCCCTATTTTTCGTAATTTTTAAATATTAAAAATTAATTTTTAGAAAAAAATATTTTTTTCATATCATTTAACAAATTAATGTATGAATTAATATAATTTTTTCTTAATTATCTACTATTTTTTCTAATTTTTCCCTATTTTTCACAATTATTAAATATTAAAAAATATTTTTTCGAAATTTTTTTTTGAAGCATTTGGATATCATATGATATCAATAAGGAGCAAGTTGGGTGCGAAGATCATGCCATATGGGGCCTTTTATAGTGTAAAACACCCATTATGAATCTCTGGCAAAATGTATGCTACTGCTGTCACTTGGGTTTTTGCATCTAAATGTATTATAGGGGGGTATGTGGTGTCAAGCCTCCTGGTCGAGGGCCATGTAGGGGGACGTTATGGGCACTTCGTGGCACATTGTGAACTATATCGTGGGCTATATTGTGGGCGGGAATGCTTACCGAGTGAATCACACCAAGGTATTGCGTTGCATACCCGTGCATTGGGGCTGTGCCACCCCTGCGCCGTGTCCCCCGGCATGTCCCTCGGCGCAGCACCAGGATGGCTAATAAGGAACGTGGTGGCTTCCCTAGCCCCTCATTATCTATCTTGGTGCCGTAACACCGTCGATGTCATTGGGATGGCTTATGAGGGGGCGAGTGGTTGCCCAAGCACAAAACTAGCCATCCCCGTGCCGCCGGCTAGGTACACGTTGGGGGACATTCCCGTCCCCCGATGTGTCGTTGGTCCTGCGCAATGCGCGAATCGCCTAGCACACAAAGCCATGGTCGTTGCCGAGTGGATGCGCGCGGCCATGGTCTAGTGTTGTGGCGATCCAAGAACCGCGTGGGCTTGGGTGGCTCTTGGGGGACAGTGGGGGCAACCGTGATGCGTGAATCGCCTAGCACACGTGGCATTGGCTTTCGTTAAGCAACAACGCGAGCGTTGCAATAAGACGATTGCTAATGCTTAAATGTCGTGGCGATCTAAGCACCATGCGGCCTTGAAGCTGTCCGCCTATGGGTTCTGATGTGCCTGTGTGATGCAAGAATCGCCTAGCACACGACGCCATGGTCCTCGCTGAGTCGTAATGCGATGGACGTGGTCTATTGCCGTGGCAATCTTAGCACCACGTGGGAAGGAAGGCAGTTTGCTTGTCCCGTTCCGTGCATACGGGGGGACGGTAGGGGGCATGCGTGATGCGCGAATCACCTAGCACATGTGGCATTGGCTTTCGTTAAGTGATGATGCGAGCGTTGCGATGAGACGATTGATGATGCTTCAATGTTGTGGCGATCCAAGCACCGTGCTGCCTCGGAGCTGTCCCCCGGTTGGTTCCGACGGGCCTGTGCGATGCGCGAATCGCCTAGCACACGATGCGATGGTCCTCGCTAAGACGTAATGCGACGGACGTGGTCTAGTGTCGTGACGATCCAAGCACCGCGTGGGCAGGAAGGTAGTTTGCTTGTCCCGTTCCGTGAATATAGGTGCATACAGGTGGACGGTTGGGGGCATGCGTGATGCGCTAATCGCCTAGCACATGTGGCATTGGCTTTCGTTAAGCAACGACGCAAGCGTTGCGATGAGACGATTGCTGATGCTTCAATGTCGTGGTGATCCAAGCACCGTGCTGCCTCGAAGCCGTCCCCCGGTGTGTTCCTATCGGCCAGCGCAGTGCGCGAATCACCTAGTACACGACGCCATGGTCCTCGCTGTGTCGTAATGCGATGGATGTGGTCTAGTCTCGTGGCGATCCAAGTATCGCATCGGCAGGAATGTAGTTTGCTTTTCCCGTTCCGTGTATACGGGTGCATACAGGGGGACGGTGGGGGGCATGTGTGATACGTGAATCGCCTAGCACATGTGGCATTGGCTTTCATTAATTGACGACATGAGCGTTGTGATGAGACGATTGGTGATGCTTCAATTTCTTGGCGATCCAAGCACCGTGCTGCCTCGAAGCCGTCCCCTGGTGTGTTCCCACTGGACTGCGCGATGTGCGAATTGCCTAGCACAAGACTCCATGGTCCTCGCTGTGTCGTAATGCGATGGATGTGGTCTAGTGTCGTGGTGATCCAATCACCGCGTGGGCAGGAAGTCCGCTTTCGGTTGGTACCTCAGTTGCGTGCAATCGGTG
>CM075766.1:68699816-68714816 GCA_037974665.1 Ehretia macrophylla | reverse complement strand
TTAGCATTAACGGTGACTGAGGTTATGTTGCCCATATCTTCGGCACGGCTGGGCACGTTGGTGAACAGTTGCGGCACGACTGCCCACGGTGTTGCATGTACTTGGGGAACGTACTTGGGCCTCGCACTTGGGCCTCGGCTTGGTAAGCAGTTTGGGTGAAGTGGGGTCGCGCATAGGGTACGATGGGGCAAGAAATTGGGGCAAGTAGTTGGCGCGCGCATGCGACGCCCATGCCACACGATGGGGCGTACATGAGGCCTGCATGCCGCACGAAGGTATGTGCATGGGGCACCCACGCCACACGATGGTGCGCGCATGCCGCACGAAGGTGCGCTCATGAGTTGCCCATGCAGCACGAAGTTGCGCGAATGGGGCACCTATTCCGCACGATGGCGTGCGCATGGGGCGCCCATGCCGCCCGATGGTGTGTACATGCCGCACGAAGGTACCCCCATGCCGCACGAAGATGCGCGCATGGGGCGCCCATGCCACACGATGGTGCGAGCATGTCGCACGAAGATGTGCGCATGGGGCGCCTATGCTGCACGAAGATGTACGCATGGAGCGCCCATGCCGCACGAAGATGTGCGCATGGGGCGTCCATGCCACGCGATGGTGCGCGCATGCTGCACGAAGGTGTGCACATGCGGCGCCCATGCCGCTCGATGGTGCGCGCATGTGGCCCGTATACCGCACGAAGGTGCGCGCATTGGGCACCCATGCTGCACGATGGTGCGCGCATGGGGCGCGCATGTGGCCCGCATGCCGCACGAAGGTGCTTGAATAGGGCGCCCATGTCGCACAATGGTGCGCTCATCGGGTGCGCATGCCGCACGATGGTGCGCGCATGTGGCCTGCAAGCCGCACGATGATACGCGCATGGGGCGCCCATGCAACACGAAGGTGAACGCATGGTGCGCCCATGCCGCACGGTGGTGCGCGCATCAGGCGTGCATGCCGAACGATGGTGCTTGCATGTGGCCCGCATGCCGCACGATGGTGCGCGAATGGGGCGCCCATGCCGCACGATAGTGCGCACATGTGGCCCGCATGCCGCACGATGGTGCGCGCATGGGGCGCCCATGCTACACGAAGGTGCGCGCATGGTGCGCCCATGCCGCACGATGGTGAGCATATCGGGCGCACATGCCGCACGATGGTGCTTGCATGTGGCCCGCATGGCCCACGATGGTGCGCGCATGGGGTGCCCATGCCGCACGATGGTTCGAGCATGTGGCCCGCATGGCGCACGATGGTGTGCGCATGGGGCGCCCATGCCGCACAAAGGTGCGCGCATGTGGCACGCATGCTGCACGAAGGTGCACGCATGGGGTGTGAGGCCTAACCCCGAATAACGTATGTTACCTTGATTTGCGTGCCATAGACCAAGAATGATATGACTGACCTTGGATTACGTGCCTTGTCTTGGTTTTCGTGCATACCTCGTCATTCGTGCCTCGACCTAGAATTATGTGCCCTAATCCTTGACTTACGTGCCCCGACTTCGAATTGCGTGCGTTGTCTTGTTTTGTGTGTCTTGACCTTGAATTGCGTGTCCTAACCGAGGTTTAAGAGTCGTACCTCGATTTATGTGCATTGCATTGAATTTTGTGCCTTGTATTGATTTACGTACATTTACCTAGGGTTGCGTGCATTTGCATTGGAATCCGTGCATTTATCTTGAAGCACGTGCATTAGTCTTGAAGTTTGTGTCTTACCTCGTAGCTCGTGTCTACCTCGTAATTTGTGCCCTAGACCTAGGAATCCGTGCCACCACATTAATCAAGAAAGAATCCTACACAAAGCACTAGACTATAAAATAATCTTACAAACACCACTAACTATTATTATAATCCTAATTCAAATCTCTACAAAATCCACTAACACCTAAATATTATATTTTAAACTCACTACAAGACAAAATCTCATAAACCTCTAAACATATCCTATATTCTATTCTACCTAAAATCCCTAAATACCCAACATTCTCTTACACACATGCTAAAACAATTCAAAAGATGACACAAAATCAGATTTTTGCATGCCCAAGGCCAATATTTGCATCAACAATTGCAAAAGCTTCTATTTTCTCTCATTTCTCTCACTCTCCTCACATTTCTTTCTCTCCATCTCATTCTTCTCTCTCAATCTCGGTTTTGGCTGATTCTCGTCACTTCACAACTCATCTTCATCATCCTAAGGCCATTCAAGGCAAGCCCAAGCAAAGGAAAGCAAGTAGTTAGCTCAAAAAATGCATACAAGCACATAGAGTCTTCATTTCGGCCCTAGGTGAGTTTTTAAGCTTCCATTTCTTTTCTTCTTGTTCTAACCATATGCATGTACTAAGAGCTTGGTTACTAAGCTAGGAAAAATAGAGAAAATCTAGTTGGAATCTCGGCTAGGCAAAGGAGAAGAAGAAAATTGTGCTTCAACAAGTTTTGTGCATCTTCTTGGTTGATTGCTAAGGTGAGGGCTAAAACCTTTTGAAAATCCTTCAAAAATCCACATGCATGCTCATAAAAGTATGTCTTTACTTCTGTACTTGAGTTATATGTTCGTTCATAAGCTTTTGCAACCATGCATGGCAAGATCTTGGCTTGAAAGTGATGATAGGTGAAGTTGGATTGTTGACAGCTCTCTGACCAGTTTGTTTCAAGGTAAGTTTAGCAAGGAAAATGAAGTTGAAAATGTATGAAAATTAGTAGGTGACTATTCTTGCCAGTTTTCAACATTTTTTGCAGAAATAGGCCGAAGAAAATTTTGACTCTAAGGTCCTGAAAATGGCAGATCTTTAAAATGTGTCCAAATCTGGAAATCTGGAAAAATGAAGCAAGTTTTGGCAAATGCACTGACCTTGTAGAACGAACCAGATTTGACTTCGTAAATGATGTCCAAAATACACGAAATTTGGTTTACTGCTATATTTTTCAGTTCTGGACATTTTTGTCTGAAATGGACTAAGGCTGAATCTGACCCTAAGGACCTCAAAAACGTCAATTATCGAAATGTGTGCAAATCTGGACAGTTTTGTGCTATCCCACTGTTTCGGCTATATCTAATGATCCCGAACTCCAATTGATGCAAGGTTTGTTTATGATTTTAGCTAACTTCTTAATATTTAATTGGACATATTATTCACTGGAATCTGAGATTGTTTGCTTATCTTAATGTTTGTGAGAAAACAGCCTATTGCAGTGAGGATTTCACTTAGTTATATGCTTGGAAAAGTTGTTGTAACCTCTCTTGTGGTGTAAATTGCTTGGAATTGTGGTGTTGGGATGTTGTGTGGACTGTTTGAGAACTTGAGGATGTTTGAATTAAATGATGCATGACTTGAGATTGACTTTGAGTTGACTTAGGGTTGAATCACACGGTTAGTCGTGAAACGGAAACCCTAATGACTAGTTAGGCTTGCTAAGTGTTGATCATTTGGATATTGTGTGGAATTATATGCTTAGTAGGCTGCCCGTAAATGCCTTTATAGTCCTAAATGTGATTTTGATCATTGCAAGTTGACAAATGGGCTTTTCTTGCATCTGAATCCACGTAGATGTTGTTGCATGTTGAGTAATCCTATCACCTAATTACGTGGACTTCAAAATGAGTTATATGGCTTGATTTACATGTGTTTCATGGCTGCCTGTTTAATGTTCATATAACTCTATATGCCGTTCAAGTGAAATTACTTGTCTTATCGTGCCCTGCCTGTTTACTTGTCAATGTGCAATCTTATGACTGTCCGGAGGCAACCTACTTTGTTGTCCTCCTAACGTGATATGTTAATGTCATAAATATGCACTGCATAGAAGGTTGCAACCTTTCCTATCGGCATGGTAGCGATCACGCACACCGGGCGGCATCGGGCTTGCCGGTGCACCCGTGACTACCATGGTCCCATTCCCTCTCTCACTTGGGGGCTAGACTTCCTCGGAGAGTTGGGTCGTAGGATTTCGGGGTACATCTGGAGTACACCCACCTGGTGTGTTTTGGGGATGATTTGAAGTCGGCCGCAACAACTGATTCTGGAACTGATCTGAGAGCAAAAGCTAATTGTATCCTTTTTACTATGTGTATAAGTACTCTCGCTTGGTTCCTAGAGAACCTCGGGGAGGAAAGACCGGTATTTCTGTTCCTGTACTTATATTATTGTTATATTCATGCTTGCAAAAGGATTTCATAAGTTGAACCGGAAAATAAGTACTCTCGCTTGGTTCCTAGAGAACCTCGGTGAGGAAAGACTGGTATTTCTGTTCCTGTACTTATATTACTGTTATATTCATGCTTGCAAAAGGATTTCATAAACTGAACCGGAAAATGAGTTTCAAAACCTATTTCTCGTTCTCCCTCGCTGAGTTCATAAGGACTCACCCTCTTTTATCATCTTAGGTGAAGAAGATCAAGAACAGGTACCTGAGGACGATGTGCCTAACGATGATTCCTTGGAGTGATTGCTTGTCCTATGTGCTTTGCTTGATTTATGGCCATTTGTGAAGACTATGCTACTTGAAGACTGTTTCTTTCATGTTGTTTAATGTGTAATGTAAAAGACCCCCGTTGTAATTTGGGGTCTAATTTTGGTTTGTACTAATATTTGCTAGACAGACTCTAGACACTACTATGATCGTTTTGCTATTATTACCGCTAGTATCTATCATAGGTTATGACGTATTAGTAAGGACTAAGTAAATGAACCTATCCAATCTTATACAGGTACTTTTGTAACGATGATAAACAAACAAACGAGACATAGTATTATGCTAGGTTATAAATCAAACGAGACATCGAGATAATCAATAGGAATTTCAATTGATGTTAAATAGTAATCCTAGTCGGAAATGAAACTTGAGATTAGAAAAATTTGAGGCGTTTAGAGAATTAGGCCAAACAGAGTCCAACTATAGCTGTTATGCTGCCGGTTTTTCAGAAAACTTTGGAGTTTAGACTAAAACGATAAGTGTTAAATCTTCATAAACAGTTAAGTATATGACATGTCCTGAACATTTAGATCACACCCTAGTCTAACCTTATAGGCCGGGTTGGGGCGTGACACCTTATATAGAATGGTATCAGAGCTTAGTTTAGTAACTAGGCGTTAGTCGGGTTCAACTCTCGGACTGTAGGTAGAAGCCCTAAGATAATTATGACATCTTGTTTATATGTGTTAATGTGTGCTAATGTGCTTTAATTGTTTTGAACATCGAATATTATGTGCCTTTGTGGACCATATGTATTCTATATCATGCATACCGACACGTTCTCAAAGATACATGCATGCTTTTATACTCCTTCCTTGATACATGTGCATGTTATATAACCGTGAATGACTGTTTATACACATAGATAGTTAGGATTAGGACTTTCAGGGAAGTGAATTTGTGATGGACGAACGAAAAGGCTCGGTTAGAGATTTCTCGCATCTTCACAGGTACTCGATGGATCGTATGTATTATTGGATATGCATATATATAAAATGCGTAGCACAGGTATAATTGTTGAGGTAAAATTATCTCCTTATCCTTGGAATACATATGCCTGTGATTAAGTTATCAATTTTATAGCTATAAAGTTCTTGATTCTGTTAAACCGTTCTTCTAATTGTGGTTCAAGAATAAATGTTAAGTACATACAACTTTCCTTAGATATAAGAATATACTATTGGACATGTGGAGTAGTATATATATGTTCATATGTTTATAATGGAAGTTTGACTTAGGAGTTGCTTTTGAATTAAATTCTTATATCTTGAAATGGTATAATAGACTATTTATATGATTGAATCCTTACTTGATTGGAATTAAGCATCGTTGAACCTAATAAGGTGTATATTAACGAGTTTCAAGTTCACTCAATGGTAAGATTGTGACCTAGAAATTAAGAGATGAACTCGTGGAAATTGACAATAGGGGTTAGATTATTAAGGCGTGAATAGTGTGTTTAAGTAACTTAACAATGGATAACCTCAAGACATGTAGGCAACTCTGGAGACTAAGTTTAACAAGGTTGATGAATCTTTAGTATAACAAGATATGAGGATGTTGGAATCGAGGAATTCGCGTAACTAGAACTCGTGTTCGGAAGACTACACCTAAATGTTAGGTCGAATGGAAGTGTAAGGTATTGAATTATGTATTAGATGACTAATGTTGCTAAGGTCCTAAGTTGGATATTGGTGATATTAAGAATCATGGTATCAAATTGTTGCCCCTCGGATTAGTTGTGATTATGCGAAGTAAGATGATGGACCTAGTATATAAACCATGAAAATGAGATTAAAGCATCTGGTTGCAAAGTAGAGTCGTTAGGATATGATTAGTAATCCTAAATAGCTAATAGTGAGTATGCATGATGATTCATGGTGAACCCTAGGACCTAAGGTCATTGAGACTTGATGCTCTTAGCTAGTTGAACATGTAAATGAAGAGAGTAAGATTTCATATAGTTAAGATAGAGATGAATTAGAGTCATGATGACCCAAGAGACTGATGTTAGACAACCGTATTATGTGCACCGTTTCACGTCTAGAAACTAGCCGTTGGTAGACTTCGAATCGTGGTCGTTAAATAGAGGGCGGATCTTGTAGTGATAGTTAAATGAGTCGTTGACTACTTTTGAAGATCTATTAGATTATATTGTGGTTATAATTCTTATGTTGACACGGCCTTGAAGTTATTTTGTGTAACAAGCTACTTGGATTAGTATGGTAAGTATCTTATGAGCTAGATAATTTCGGTACCCATTCATAGTCCTAGGATTGTTGTTGTACGACCGGTAACCTAGTAGAGAATTGATCTCAATTACATGGCTATGAACCTAGCTTGGTAACATTAATGTTGAAGATATATTGGCAGGCATTAAGTGTTCAAAGGAATGACTAGTTCACTAAGTGAGTAGGACCATTGTCTCCTTAAGTATGACATAACATTGGGTTGAGGTGAGTGAAATTTATTTGAGATTGAAACTATTCGCCTTAGGAGCCTTGGTTAAGATTAAAAGAAAATTCTGAAGCCTTGTGACTTGAAAATAGAGATTTGAATAATGAAATAAACTGTGGATCACAAGCTGATGAAGCTTACTTGAAAAGTTGAACTAGTGCTACATGATTAGTTTAACCATGCAATTTCGATGGCAATTTGTTGGTGATACTTAATAAACCTTAGAATTCGAGTTTAATGAATCTCAACGGTCTTTCGCCTTGATTACGAGCGTGAAGGTTAACGAAGCGGGGAAATGATGTTAGTGAATAGGAGCTTATAACCAGAAGACTAGTCATTAGAAGATTTACTAATCCAATGTACCTTCAAGATAAGAACTATGATACTACCAATAGATGACAACTTGAGATGGATTAGTTTGTTTGGTGAGTTCAACCTGAAAATAGGGTCGTATCGTGGAAATAATCCATAACATGTGTATGTCCTACATGCTAATAATTTTGAAGCTAGTAGATAGGATATGTAAATCGGATATAGACCTATCATCTTGAAATTAGCGTATATCACCCTAGGATCATGGAATTATTGTGATATTCCTTTTGAGGTATGAATGCGAGATTGATACAACATGAGTCATGATTTTGGAGTTATAGTTATATTGTTAGAATACCGATGCAGCTTTGATGACTATGTTTGGAGATTCTAACCTTAGTTAATGAACTCGACCTTAAGATCAATTGGAGAAAATAGAGTTGTTCAAAGGAACGAACTGTAAATGTAGGGGTCACACCGAATTAAATGATTGGAGAAAGCTAAAAAGTGAATTCGTTGTGGTAAGAGAGATCACAGAGCAAAGGACGACCCGGAGTTGGAAAATAACAATGGTCGGAATCCGTCTAAATGACCTCAATAGGCAAGAATGAATTTCGGGACGAAATTCTTTTAAGGAGAGGAGGATGTGAGGCCCGACCCCGAATAACGTATGTTACCTTGATTTGCATGCCATAGACCAAGAATGATATGACTGACCTTGGATTACGTGCCCAGTCTTGGTTTTCGTGCATGCCTCGTCGTTCATGCCTTGACCTAGAATTATGTGCCCTAATCCTCAACCTACGTGCCCCGACTTCGAATTGCGTGCGTTGTCTTGTTTTGTGTGCCCTGACCTTGAATTGCGTGTGATAACCTAGGTTTAAGAGTCGTACCTCGATTTACGTGCATTGCATTGAATTACGTGCCTTGTATTGGTTTACGTACATTTACCTAGGGTTGCATGCATTTGCATTGGAATCCGTGCATTTATCTTGAAGTACATGCATTAGTCTTGAAGTTCGTGTCTTACCTCGTAGTTCGTGTCTACCTCGTAATTCATGCCCCAGACCTAGGAATCCGTGCCACCACGTTAATCAAGAAAGAATCCTACACAAAGCACTAGACTATAAAATAATCTTACAAACACCACTAACTATTATTATAATTCTAATTCAAATCTCTACAAAATCCACTAACGCCTAAATATTATATTTTAAACTCACTACAAGACAAAATCTCACAAACCTCTAAACATGTCCTATATTCTATTCTACCTAAAATCCACAAATACCCAACATTCTCTTACACACATGCTAAAACAATTCAAAAGATGGCACAAAATCAGATTTTTGCATGCCCAAGGCCAACATTTGCATCAACAATTGCAAAAGCTTCTATTTTCTGTCATTTCTCTCACTCTCCTCACATTTCTCTCTCTCCCTCTCATTCTTCTCTCTCAATCTCGGTTTTGGCTGATTCTATTCACTTCACAACTCATCTTCGTCATCCTAAGGCCATTCAAGGCAAGCCCAAGCAAAGGAAAGCAAGTAGTTAGCTCAAAAAATGCATACAAGCACATAGAGTCTTCATTTCGGCCCTAGGTGAGTTTTTAAGCTTCCATTTCTTTTATTCTTGTTCTAACCTCATGCATGTACTAAGAGCTTGGTCACTAAGCTAGGAAAAATAGAGAAAATCTAGTTGGAATCTCGGCTAGGCAAAGGAGAAGAAGAAAATTGTGCTTCAACAAGTTTTGTGCATCTTCTTGGTTGATTGCTAAGGTGAGGGCTAAAACCTTTTGAAAATCCTTCAAAAATCCACATGCATGTTCATAAAAGTATGTCTTTGCTTCTGTACTTGAGTTATATGTTCGTTCATAAGCTTTTGCAACCATGCATGGCAAGATCTTGGCTTGAAAGTGATGATAGGTGAAGTCAGATTGTTGACAGCTCTCTGACCAGTTTGTTTTGAGGTAAGTTTAGCTAGGAAAATGATGTTAAAGATGCATCAAAATTGGTAGGTAACTTTTTTTCCAGTTTTCAACATTTATTGAAGAAATAGACCGAAGCTAATTTTGATTCGAAGGTCCTCAAAATGGTAGATCTTTAAAATGTGTCCAAATCTGGAAATCTGGAAAAATGAAGCAGGTTTTGGCAAATACACTGACCCTGTAGAACGAACCAGATTTGACTTAGTAAAAGATGTCCAAAATGCATGAAATTTGGTGTACTGCTAGATTTTTCAGTTCCGGACATTTTTGTCAGAAATGGACTAAGGCTAAATCTGAACCTAAGGACCTCAAAAACGTCAATTATCGAAATGTGTGCAAATCTGGACAGTTTTGTGCTATCCCACTGTTTCGGCTATATCTGATTGATGCAAGGTTTTTTTCTTATTTTAGTTAACTTCTTAAGATTTAATTGGACATATTATTCACTGGAATCAGAGATTGTTTGCTTATCTTAATGTTTGTGAGAAAACAGCCTATTGCAGTGAGGGTTTCACTTAGTTATATGCTTGGAAAAGTTGTTGTAACCTCTCTTCTGGTGTAAATTTCTTGGAATTGTGGTGTTGGGATGTTGTGTGGACTGTTTGAGAACTTGAGGATGTTTGAATTAAATGATGCATGACTTGAGATTGACTTTGAGTTGACTTAGGGTTGAATAACACGGTTAAGCGTAAACCCTAATGACTTGTTAGGCTTGCTAAGTGTTGATCATTTGGATATTGTGTGGAATTATATGCTTAGTAGGCTGCCTGTAAATGCCTTTATAGTCCTAAATGTGATTTTGATCATTGCATGTTGACAAATGGGCTTTTCTTGCATCTGAATCCATGTAGATGTTGTTGCATGTTGAGTAATCCTATCACCTGATTACGTGGACTTCGAAATGAGTTATTTGGCTTGATTTATATGTGTTTCATGGCTTCCCATTTATTGTTCATATAACTCTATATGCTGTTCAAGTGAAATTACTTGTCTTATCGTGCCCTGCCTATTTACTTGTCAATGTGCAATCTTATGACTGTCCGGAGGCAACCTACTTTGTTGTCCTCCTAACGTGATATGTTAATGTCATAAATATGCACTGCATACAAGGTTGCAACCTTTCCTGTCAGCATGGTAGCGATCACGCACACCGGGCGACATCGGGCTTGCCGGTGCACCCGTGACTACCATGGTCCCATTCCCTCTCTCACTTGGGGGCTAGACTTCCTCGGAGAGTTGGGTCGTAGGATTTCGGAGTACATCCGTAGTACACCCACCTGGAGTGTTTTGGGGATGATTTGAAGTCGGCCGCAACAACTGATTCTGGAACTGATCTGAGAGCAAAAGCTAACTGTATCCTTTTTACTATGTGTATAAGTACTCTCGCTTGGTTCTTAGAGAACCTCGGGGAGGAAAGACCGGTATTTCAGTTCCTGTACTTATATTATTGTTATATTCATGCTTGCAAAAGGATTTCATAAGTTGAACGGGAAAATAAGAACTCTCGCTTGGTTCCTAGAGAACCTCGGGGAGGAAAGACTGGTTTTTCTTTTCCTGTACTTATATTATTGTTATATTCATGCTTGCAAAAGGATTTCATAAGCTGAACCGGAAAATGAGTTTCAAAACCTATTTCTCGTTCCCCCTCGCTGATTTCATAAAGACTCACCCTCTTTTATCATCTCAGGTGAAGAAGATCAAGAACAAGTATCTGAGGACGATGTGCCTAACGATGGTTCCTTGGACTGAGTGCCTGTCCTATGTGCTTTGCTTGATTTATGGCCATTTGTGAAGACTATGCTACTTGAAGACTGTTTCTTTCATGTTGTTTAATGTGTAATGTAAACTATGATCATTTTGCTATTATTACCGCTAGTATCTATCATAGGCTATGACGTATTAGTAAGGACTAAGTAAATGAACCTATCCAATCTTTAACAGGTACTTTTGTAACGAGGATAAACAAACAAACGAGACATAGTATCATACTAGGTTATAAATCAAACGAGACATCGAGATAACCAATAGGCATTTCAATTGATGTTAAATAGTAATCCTAGTCTGAAATAAAACTTGAGATTAGAAAAATTGAGGCGTTTAGAGAATTAGGCCAAGCCAAAGAGTCCAATTACAGCCGTTATGCTGCTGGTTTTCCCGAAAACTTTGGAGTTTATACTAAAACGATAAGTGTTAAATCTTCATAAACGGTTAAGTATGTGACATGTCCTGAACGTTTAGATCACACCCTAGTCTAACCTTATAGGCCGGGTTGGGGCGTGACATGGGGCGCCCGTGCCGCACGATGGTGCGCACAAGTGGTGCGTGCAGGGCGCTCAAGGGGCGATGTTGGGGCACGGCTGGGGCACTATTAGGGCACGGCTGGGGCACTGTTGGGGCACGGCTGGGGGAAGGTGGGGGTACACTTCGGGGATGACTTTGGCACTAGTAGGAGATGTTGGGCACGGCGGGCAATGTTATGCATTCGGGGGAATTGGGCATGCGAAATGTATTATGACACGAATGTAGACATTGTTATTCTTGTACAAGTGGTTTCCGAATCTACGAAGTAGTCTTAACCTTTGCCTTGTCTGACAAACAGTTCGTCACATTTGTGAGGCGAAATATATTAATCGGTTTTCCAATCCATCCAAAACAAATTGTAACTTCAAATATCATGTAAACTAATTATTTTTTGAATTATTTTATATTTTGTTGATTTTTTTAGTTTTTTTTGTGATTTTTCAATATTTTTCATAATTTTTAAATATTAAAAATTAATTTTTCGAAAAAAATATTTTTGCATATCATTAAACAAATTAATGTATGAATTAATATAATTTTTTCTGAATTTTCTACTATTTTTTTCTGATTTTTCCCTATTTTTCGCAAGTATTAAATATTAAAAAAAATTTGGAAATTTTTTTTTGAAGCATTTGGATATCATATGATATCAATAAAGAGCAAGTTGGGTACGAAGATCATGCCATATGGGTCTTTTATAGTGTAATACACCCATTATGAATCTCTAGCAAAATGTACGCTACTGTTGTCACTTGGATTTTTGCATCAAAATGTATTATAGGGGGTATATGGTGTCAAGCCTCCTGGTCGAGGGCCATGCGGGGGGACATTGTGGGCACTTTGTGGCACATTGTGGGCTATATCGTGGGCTATATTATGGGCGGGAATACCTACTGAGTGAATCACATTGAGGTATTGCATTGCATACCCGTGCGTTGGGGCCGTGCCACCTCTGCCCCGCATCCTCCGGCATGTCTCTCGGTGCAGCACCAGGATGGCTAATGAGGAACGCGGTGGGTTCCCTAGCCCCTCATTATCTATCTTGGTGCTGTAACATTGTCAACGTCATTGGGATGGCTAATGAAGGGGCTAGTGGTTGCCCAAGCACAAAATTAGCCATCCCCGTGCCGCCGGCTAGGTACACGTTAGGGGACATTCCCGTCCCCCAATATGTCGTTGGGCTTGCGCGATGCGCGAATCGCCTAGCACACGAAGCCAAGGCCATTGTCGAGTGGATGCGCGCAGCCATAGTCTAGTGTCGTGGCGATCCAAGCACCCCGTAGGCTTAGGTGGCTCTTGGGGGACGGTGGGGGCAAGCGTGATTCGCGAATCGCCTAGTAAACGTGGCATTGGCTTTTGTTAAGCAACGACGCGAGTGTTGCAATGAGAAGATTGCTAATGCTTCAATGTCGTGGCGATCCAAGCACCACACGGACTTGAAGCCATCCCCCGGTTGGTTCCGACGGGCCTGTACAATGCGTGAATCGCCTAGTACACGACGCCATGGTCCTCGCTGAGTCGTAATGCGACGGACGTGGTCTAGTGTCGTGGCGATCCAAGCACTGCGTGGGCAGGAAGGTAGTTTGCTTGTCCCGTTCCGTGCATACGGGAGGGGACGGTGGGGGGGATGCGTGATGTGTGAATCGCCTAGCACATGTGGCATTGGCTTTCATTAAGCAATGACGCGAGCGTTGCGATGAGACGATTGATGATGCTTCAATGTCGTGGCGATCCAAGCACCATGCAGCCTTGAAGCCGTCCCACAGTTGGTTCCGACAGGCCTGTGCGATGCGCGAATCGCCTAGCACACGACGCCATGGTCCTCGCTTAGTCGTAATGCGATAGATGTAGTCTAGTGTCGTGGCGATCCAAGCACCGCATGGGCAGGAAGGTAGTTTGCTTGTCCCATTCTGTGAATACTGGTGCATATAGGGAGATTGTGGGGGACATGTGTGATGCGCGAATCGCTTAGCACATGTGGCATTGGCTTTCGTTAAGAAACGATGTGAGCGTTGCAATGAGACGATTGCTGATGCTTCAATGTCGTGGCGATCCAAGCACCATGCGGCCTTGAAGCCGTCGCCCGGTTGTTTTCGACGGGCCTGTGCGATGCGCGAATCGCCTAGAACACGACGCCATGGTCCTCGCTGAGTCGCAATGTGATGGACGTGGTCTAGTGTCATAGTGATCCAAGCACAGCATGGGTAGGAAGGTAGTTTGGTTGTCCCATTCCATGAATAAAGGTACATACAGGGGGACGGTGGGGGGCATGCATGATGCGCAAATCGCCTAGCACATGTGGCATTGGCTTTCGTTAAGTGACGACGCAAGCGTTACGATGAGATGATTGCTGATGCTTCAATGTCGTCGTGATCCAAGTACCGTGCTGCCTCGAAGCCATCCCCTGGTTGGTTCTGACAGGCCTGTACGATGTGCGAATCGCCTAGTACACGACGCCATGGTCCTCGCTGAGTCGTAATGCGACGGACGTGGTCTAGTGTCGTGGCGATCCAAGCACCATGTGGGCAGGAAGGTAGTTTGCTTGTCCCGTTCCGTGAATACAGGTGCATATAGGTGGACGGTGAGGGGCACGCATGATGCGCGAATCACCTAGCACATGTGGCATTGGCTTTCGTTAAATGACAACACGAGCGTTGCGATGAGAAAATTGCTGATGCTCCAATGTCGTGGCGATCCAAGCACCGTGTTTCCTCGAAGTCGTCCCTTGGTATGTTCTTATGGGCTTGCGCGATGCATGAATCACCTAGCACACGATGCCATGGTCCTCGCTGAGTTGTAATGCGACAGACATGGTCTAGTATCGTGGCGATCCAAGGACAGCGTGGGCATGAAGGTAGTTTGCTTGTCCCACTCCGTGCATATGGGTGCATACAAGGGGACGGTGGGGGCATGCATGATGCGTGAATAGCCTAGCACATGTGGCATTGGCTTTCGTTAAGCAACGACGCGAGTGTTGCGATGAGACGATTGCTGATGCTTTAATGTTATGGCGATCCAAGCACTATGCTGCCTCGAAGCCGTCCCACGGTGTGTTCCCATTGGCCTGCGCGATGAACGAATTGCCTAGCACACAATGCCATGGTCCTTGCTGAGTCGTAATGCGACGGACGTGGTTTAGTGTCATGGCGATCCAAGCACCGCATGGGCAAGAAGTTCGCTTTCGGATGGTACCTCAATTGCGTGCAATTGGCGCATGGTCGGGCACCACGAAGTAGGCCCTTAGGCTTGCAACGTGTGGCCTAGTCATGCACCTCGTGCCGTTCCCGTCCCGTGTCCCTAAAAAATTCTTCATGCCTAGCGGTGCGTGCTCGGGCCATCTCGCTTGTTCCGTTCACCTGAAGGGCTTCGTTTGCCTAGATGGTGGGACAGTTACTGGCTTGGTGGTCTGGGCATAGCGAACATGATAGTGCGTGAGTGGTGGTCGGCTTGTGTGGGTCGGTTGGATCC
>CM075766.1:68672316-68692316 GCA_037974665.1 Ehretia macrophylla | reverse complement strand
TGCCGCACGAAGGTACGCACATGGGGCACCCATGCCGCTCGATGGTGTGCGCATGCCGCACGAAGGTGCGCGCATGGGCCGCCCATGCCGCACGATGGTGCGCTTATCGTACGCGCATGGGGCGCCCATGCCGCACGAAGGTGCGCGCATGGTGCGCCCATGCCGCAGATGGTCCACGTATTGGCCGGACATGCCGCACGATGGTGCGCGCATGTGGCCTGCAAGTCGTACGATGGTGCGCACATGGGACGCCCATGCCGCAAGAAAGTGCGCATGGGACGTCCATGCCGCACGATGGTGCGCGCATGTCGCACGAAGGTGCACACATACGGCGCCCATGCCGCTCGATGGTGCGCGCATCGGGCGCGCATAGTACACAATTATGAGTGCATGTGGCCCACATGCCTCACGATGGTGCGCGCATATGGCCGCCCATGCCGCACGATGGTGCGTGCATGGTGCGCCCATGCCGCAGATGATGCACGCGTCGGCCGAGCATGCCGCACGATGGTGGGCCCATGTGGCCGGTATGCCGCACGAAGGTGCGCCCATGCCGTAAGAAGATGTGCGCATGGGGCGCCCATACTGCACGATGGTACGCGAATGCCGCACAAAGGTGCGCACATACGGCACCCATGCCGCTCGATGTTACGCGCATGGGGCGCCCATGCCGCTCGATGGCGCACCTATGGGTCGCGCATGTGGCCCTCATGCCGCACGAAAGTACGCGCATGGGGTGCCCATTTCGAATGATGTTGCGCTCATCGGGCGCGCATGCCCACGATGGTGCGCGCATGTGGCCCGCATGCCTTACCATGGTGCGCGCATGGGGGGCCCATGCCGCACGAAGGTGCGCGCATAGTGCTCCTATGCCGAACGGTGGTGCGCGCATAGGGCGCACATGCTGCACGATGGTGTACGAATGGGGCGCGCATACTGCACGATAGTGCGCGCATGTGGCCCGCATGCTGCACGATGGTACATGCATTGGGCGCCCATGCCGCACGAAGGTGTGCAGATGGTGCGCCCATGCCGCACAATGGTGCGCGCATGGGACACCCATTTCGAACGATAGTGCGCTCATCTGGAGGCATGCCCATGATGTTGCGCGAATGTGGCCCGCATGCCTCACCATGCCGCACGAAGGTGCGCGCATGGTGCTCCCATGCCCCACTGTGGTACGCGCATCGAGCGCGCATGCCGCACGATGGTGCGCGAATAGGGAGCCTATGCCGCACGATGGTGCTTGCATGTGGCCCGCATGCCGCATGATACTACGCGCATGGGGAGCGCATGCCGCATGATGGTGCGCATATATGGCCCGTATGCCGCATGATACTACACGTATGGGCGCCCATGCCGCACGATGGTGAGTGCATGCCGCACGAAGGTACGCACATGCGGCACCCATACCGCTCGATGGTGCGTGCATCGGGCGCGCATGGTGCACGATTGTGCGCGCATGTGGCCCGTATGCCGCACGAAGGTGCACGCATTGGGCGCCCATGCCGCACGATGGTTCGCGCATGGGTCACGCATGTGGCCCCCATGCCGCACGAAGGTGCTCGCATGGGGCGCCCATTTAGCAAGATGGTGCACTCATCGGGCGTGCATGCTACACGATGGTGCGCGCTTATAGCGTGCATGCCGCACGATGGTTCTTTCATGTGGCCCGCATGCCGCACGATAGTGTGCAAATGGGGCGCCCATGCCGCACAATGGTGCACGCATGTGGCCCGCATGCCGCACGAAGGTTAGGGCATGGTGCACCCATGCCGCACGATGGTGCGCGCATCGGGTGCGCATGGGGCGCTCGTGCCGTATGATGGTGCTCGCAAGTGGTGCGTGGGGAGCTCAAGGGGCGTTGTTGGGGCACTGTTTGGGCACAACTGGGGCACGGCTGGGGCATTGTTGGGGCACGGCTAGGGGACGGTGGGGGTACACTTGGGGGACGATGGGGGATATTGGGGGACGGCTTTGGCACTAGTAGGGGACGTTGGGTATGACGGGCAATGTTATGCATTCGGGGGAATTGGACATGCGAAATGTATTATGACACGAATGTAGTCATTGATATTCTTGTACTAATGGTTTCCGAATCTACGAGTAGTCTTAACCTTTGCCTTGTCCGATAAATAGTTTGTCACATTTGTGAGGCGAAATAGATTAATCGGTTTTTCAATCCATCCAAAACAAATTGTAACGCCATATATCATGTAAACTAATTAATTTTTGAATTAATATAATTTTTTTTGAATTTTTTAGTATTTTTTGTGATATTTTCCTATTTTTCGTAATTTTTAAATATTAAAAATTAATTTTTAAAAAAAAATATTTTTTCATATAATTTAACAAAATAATGTATGAATTAATATAATTTTTTCAGAATTTTCTACTATTTTTTCTGATTTTTCCCTATTTTTCACAATTATTAAATATTAAAAAAAAAATTCAAAATTTTTTTTTTTTAAGAATATGGATATCATATGATACCAATAAGGTGCAAGTTGCGTACGAAGATCATGCCATATGGGGCCTTTTATAGTGTAAAAAACCCATTATGAATCTCTGGCAAAATGTACGCTACTGCTGTCACTTGGGTTTTTGTATCTAAATGTATTATAGGGGGTATGCGGTGTCAAGCCTCCTGGTCGAGGGCCATGTGGGGGGACGTTGTGGGCACTTCTTGGCACATTGTGGCACATTGTGGGCTATATCGTGGGCTATATTTTGGGCGGGAATGCCTACCGAGTGAATCACGCTGAGGTATTGCGTTGCATACCCGTGCGTTGGGGCCGTTCCACCCGCGTCCCCCGGCATGTCCCTCGACGCGGCACCAGGATGGCTAATGAGGAACGTGGTGGCTTCCCTAGCCCTTCATTATCCATCTTGGTGCCGCAACACCGTCGACGTCATTGGGATGGCTAATGAGGGGGCGAGTGGTTGCCCAAGCACAAAACTATCCATCCCCGTGCCGCCGGCTAGGTACACGTTTAGGGACATTCCCGTCCCCCGATGTGTCGTTGGGCCTGCGCGATGCGCGAATCGCCTAGCACACGAAGCCATGGCCGTTGCCTAGTGGATGCTCGAGGCCATGATCTAGTGTTATGGCGATCCGAGCACCGCGTGGGCTTGGGTGGCTCTTGGGGGAAGGTGGGGGCAACCGTGATGCGCGAATCGCCTAGCACACGTGGCATTGGCTTTCGTTAAGCAACGACGCGAGCGTTGTAATGAGACGATTGCTAATGCTTCAATGTCGTGGCGATCCAAGCACCACGTGGCCTTGAAGCCATCCCCCGGTTGGTTTCGACGGTCCTGTACGATGTGCGATGCGCGAATCGCCTAGCATACGACGCAATGGTCCTCACTGAGTCATAATGCGACGGACGTGGTCTATTGTCGTGGCGATCCAAGCACCGCGTGGGCAGGAAGGTAGCTTGCTTGTCCCGTTCTGTACATACAGGGGGATGGTGGGGGGCATGCGTGATGCACAAATCACCTAGCACATGTGGCATTGGCTTTCGTTAAGCAACGACGTGAGCGTTGCGATGAGACGATTGCTGATGCTTCAATGTCGTGGCGATAAGTCGTCCCCCGGTTGGTTCCAACGGGCCTATGCGATGCGCAAATCGCCAAGCACATGACGCCATGGTCCTCGCTGAGTCGTAATGTGACGGACGTGGTCTAGTGTCGTGGCAATCCAAGCACCGCATGGGCAGGAAGGTAGTCTGGTTGTCCCGTTCCTTGAACAAAGGTGTATACAGGGGGACGGTGGGGGGCATGCGTGATGTGCGAATCGCCTAACACAAGTGGCATTGGCTTTCGTTAAGTGACGACACGAGCGTTGCGATGAGACGATTGCTGATGCTTCATTGTCATGGCGATCCAAGCACCGTGCTGCCTCGAAGTCGTCCCCTAGGCATTGTACGAATCGCCTTGTACCCGACGCCATGGCCCTCGCTGAGTCATAATGCGACGGCCGTGGTCTAGTGTCGTGGCGATCCAAGCACCGCGTGGGTAGGAAGGTAGTTTGCTTGTCCCATTCTGTGCATACAGGTGCATACAGGTGGATGGAAGGGGGCATGCGTGATGCACGAATCGCCTAGCACATGTGGCATTGGCATTCGTTAAATGACGACACGAATGTTGCAATGAGACGATTGCTGATGCTTCAATGTCATGGTGATCCAAGCACTGTGGTGCCTCGAAGCTATCCCCCGGTGTGTTCCCACAGGCCTGCGCGATGTACGAATCGCCTAGCACACAATGCCAAGGTCCTCGTTGAGTCATAATGCGACGAACGTGGTCTAGTGTCATGGCGATCCAAGCACCGCGTGGGCAGGAAGTCCGCTTTTGGTTGGTACCTCAATTGCGTATAATCGGTGCATGGTCGGGTATCACGAAGTAGGCCCTTAAGCTTACGACATGCGGCCTGGTCATGCACCTCGTGCTATTCCCATCCCGTGTCCCTAAGAAATTCTTCGTGCTTAGCGGTGTATGCTCGGGCCATCTCGCCGGTTCCGTTCGCCTGAAGGGCTTCGTTTGCCTAGACGGTGGGAAGGTTACCGGCTTGGTGGTCTGGGCATAGCGAACGTGATAGAGCGTGAGTGGTGGTCGACTTGTGTGGGTCGGTTGGATCCCTGCTTGAGCAGCGACGTCCGCCCCTGCTTGCCTCTTCATTCACGGGCCGAGTGCTTACGTTGCCTCGGTCGGTAAGTCGGTTTCTTGTGTTGTGTACCTACAAAGAAGGCAGTCTAAAGTCACATCATCCATATTTTGCCTTGTGTCTGCCTCTATGGACGACTTGGGGCGAACCCCTAAGCACGTCCCGTGTCACACCCCAACCCGGCCTATAAGGTTAGACTAGGGTGTGATCTAAACGTTCAGGACATGTCACATACTTAACCGTTTATGAAGATTTAACACCTATTGTTTGAGTCTAGACTCCAAAGTTTTTCGGAAAAATCGGCAGCGTAATGGTTGTAATTGGGCTCTTTGGTTTGTCCTAATTCTCTAAACGCCTCGAATTTCTCTAATCTCAATTTCACTTCCAACTAAGACTGCCATTTAACATCAATTGAAACGCCTACTGGTTATCTCGATGTCTCGTTTGATTTATAACCTAGCATGATACTATGTCTCGTTTGTTTGTTTATCCTCGTTACAAAGGTACCTATTGATCTTAACTTAATAGCGAACACCTGTTTAAGATTGGATAAGTTCATTTACTTAGTCCTTAACTAATACGTCATAACCTATGATAGATACTAGTGGTGATAATAGCAAAAACGATCATAGTAGTGTCTAGCGTTAGTCTACTTAATATCAGTACAAACCAAAATTAGACCCCAAATTACAACAGGGGTCTTTTACATTACAAATAGCAAGCAACATAAAAGAAATAGTCTTCAGGTAGCATAGAGTTCACAAGTAGCCACAATCACGCAAAGCACACAAGCAGGCAATCACTCCAACGATTCATCGTTAGGCACACCGTCCTCGGGTACCTATTCTGGATCTTCTTCACCTGAGATGATAAAAGAGGGTGAGTCCTTATGAACTCAACGAGGGGGAACGAGAAATAGGTTTTGAAACTCATTTTCCGGTTCAACTTATGAAATCCTTTTGCAAGCTTGAATATAACAATAATACAAGTACAGGAACAGAAATACCAGTCTTTCCTCCCCGAGGTTCTCTAGGAACCAAGCGAGAGTACTTGTACACACAGTAAAAAGGATACAGTGAGCTTTTGCTCTCAGATCAGTTCCAGAATCAGTTGTTGTGGCCGACTTCAAATCGTTCCCCAAACACTCCAGGTGGGTGTACTCTGGATGTACCCCGAACTCCTACGACCCAACTTTCCGAGGAAGTCTAGCCCCCAAGCGAGAGAGGGAATGGGACCATGGTAGTCACGGGTGCACCGGCAAGCCCGATGCCGCCCAGTGTGTGTGATCGCTACCATGCTTACAGGAAAGGTTGCAACCTTGTATGCAGTGCACATTTATGACTTTAACATATCACGTTAGGAGGACAACAAAGTAGGGTGCCTCCGGACAGTCATAAGATTGCACATTGACAAGTAAACTGGCAGGGCACGATAAGACAAGTAATTTCACTTGAACGACATATAGAGTTATATGAATATTAAACGGGCAGCCATGTAACACATGTAAATCAAGCCATATAACTCATTTCGAAGTCCACGTAATCAGGTGATAGGATTATTCAACATGCAACAACATCTACGTGGGTTCGGATGCAAGAAAAGCCTATTTGTCAACATGCAATGATCAAAATCACATTTAGGACTATAAAGACATTTACGGGCAGCCTACTAAGCATATAATTCCACACAATATCCAAATGATCAAGACTTAGCAAGCCTACCTAGTCATCAGGGTTTCCGTTTCATGCTTAACCGTGTGATTAAACCCTAAGTCAACTCAAAGTCAATGTCAAGTCATGCATCATTTAATTCAAACATCCTCAAGTTTTCAAACAGTCCACACGACATTCCAACACCACAATTCCAAGCAATTTACACCACAAGAGAGGTTACAACAATTTTTCCAAGCATATAACTAAGTGAAACCCTCATTGCAATAGGCTGTTTTCTCACAAACATTAAGATATGCAAACAATCTCTGATTCCAGTGAATAATATGTCAAGACTAAAATCAGAAACAAACCTTGCATCAATTGAATTTTGGGATCATTAGATATAGCCGAAACAATGGGATAGCACAAAACTGTCCAGATTTGCACACATTTTGATAATTGACATTTTTGAGGTCCTTAGGGTCAGATTTAGCCTTAGTCCATTTCTGACAAAAATGTCCAGAACTGAAAAATATAGAAGCACACCAAATTTCATGCATTTTAAACATCATTTACTAAGTCAAATCTGATTCGTTCTACAAGGTCAGTGCATTTGCCAAAACCTGCTTCATTTTTCCAGATTTCCAGATTTGGACACATTTTAAATAACTGTCATTTTGAGGACCTTAGAGTCAAAATTAGCTTTTTCCTATTTCTGTGAAAAGTGTTCAAAACTAGAAAAAAGAGTTACTGACCAATTTTCATGCATTTTCAACATCATTTTCCTAGCTAAACTTACCTCGAAAAAAACTGGTCAGAGAGCTGTCAACAATCCGACTTCACCTGTCATCACTTTCAAGCCAAGATCTTGCCATGCATGGTTACAAAAGCTTATGAACGAACATATAACTCAAGTACAGAAGCAAAGACATACTTTTATGGGCATACATGTGGATTTTTGAAGGATTTTCAAAAGGTTTTAGCCCTCACCTTAGCAAACAACCAAGAAGATGCACAAAAACTTGTTGAAGCTCAAATCTCTTCTTCTTCTTGCTTAGCCGAGATTCCAACTTGGTTTTCTCTATTTTTCCTAGCCTAGTAACCAATATCTTAGTACATCCATGAGGTTAGAACAAGAAGAAAATAAATGGAAGCTTAGTAACTCACTTAGGGCCAAAATGGAGACTCAAGGAGCATGCATGTGTGATTTTCGAACTCTAGCTAGTTTGGTTGAGCCTCTTGCTTGTTGCTTGCCTTGATCAACTAAGGTGTGATGAAGATAAGCTATGGAGGCAATAATGTTCAGCTAGGGCCGAGAAAGAGAGAGAATATGAGAGGGAGAGAAAGAAAATGTGAGAGGAAAAAATGAGAGAATGAAAAGAAACAAAGGCCTTTGCAACTTTGATGAGCATGTCGGCCTTGAGCTTGGTGATTCTGATTTTTGTGTCTTCAAGGCGTGATTTTAAAATTCTAGCATGGGCAATGGTGGTTTGGTCGAACAATGAGAGGAATTTGAGGTGGTTTTGGGCAATTTTTTATGCATTGATAAGTGTTTTTGTCATAACTTGTCTAAGCATGCATGATTAATTGAATAATTGTTCAAACCTTGTGCAAAAGCCTTGGTATGGCCGGCCAAAGCATGTGCCAAATCTGAATTTTTGTCATGTTTTGGATGTTATTTAATTGTGTGTTGAAAGTGCAAAAAGAATAAGGAATAAAGAATAAAGAATGTTTAGTCTTTAGTGAATTTTTGTCTTTTAGTGAGTTGAATTAAGATTATAATATTGATAGTGAATTTTTTAGGATTGTTTAATAGTCTAGTGCTTTGTGTAAGATGCTTTCATGATTAGCGTGAGGGCACGTTTTCCTAGGTCTAGGGCACGCACTACGAGGTAGGGCACGAACTACGAGATGAACGCATGTTTTTCAAGTAAATGCACGCAACCCTAAATGAATGCATGTAATTCAATGCAAGGCACACAAAACGAACACAATTCTTAAACCTAGGTCTAGGCACGCAAATCTAGATTAGGGCACACGAAACGAGGTATCGCACACAAAAAGAATTTTGTCCCGAAATTCATTATTACCTTGAAATAAAGCTGGATATTGCTGCTCCATCCGGTCTCGCCTTTCCCACGTTGCTTCTTCGACTCCATGATGATCCCTCAACACTTTCACCATTGGTATAGTTCTATTGCGTAACTCCCGATCCTGCTGGTCTAGGATCCGAATGGGCTTCTCTTCGTAAGACAAGTTCTCCCAAAGCTGCAATGGCTCTGGCTCCAAGATGTGTGACGGATCAGGATGATACTTCCGCAACATCGAAACATGAAAGACGTCATGAATATTGGAGAGGTTCTGGGGTAGTACTAGGCGATACGCCAATTTGCCAACCTTCTCAACTATCTCAAATGGTCCTACAAACCTCGGGCTCAACTTTTGTCACACCCCAACCCGGCCTGTAAAGGTTAGACTAGGGTGTGATCTAAACATTCAAGTCCTTTCACATTCTTAATCATTCTAGGAGGTTTAACACTTAACGTTTTATTCTAGACTCTAAAATTTTTTGGGAATCCGGCAGCATAACGGCTGTAATTGGGCTCTTTGTTTGACCTAAATTTTCTAACAGCCTTAAAACTTTCAATTCAAGTTCTTTCCCGACTAGAGTTTACTATTTTGTCATCAATTGAATTGCCTATTGGTTATTTCGACGCCCCGTTTGATTTATAACCTAGCATGATACTATGTCTCGTTTGTCCATTTATCCTCGTTTCAAAATATACATGTTGATCTTAGCTTATTAGCGAGTACCTATTGAGATTGGATAAGTTCATTCACCTATTCCTTAACTAGCGTCATAACCTATGATAGACTAATGATAGCAAAAGCAAAAACGATCATAGTATGTCTAGTATCAGTCTACTTAATATAAGTACAAACCAAAATTAGATCCCAAATTACAACGGGGGTCTATTACATCACAAACAACAAATAACGTAAGGGAAATAGTCTTCAAGTAACAAAAGTTCACAAGTAGTCACGTTCAAGCAAAACAACAATAACAGACAATCACTCCAGGGGTTCATCATTAGGTACATTGAGCTCGGGTTCCTGTACCTGTTCTTCTTCACCTGAAATGATAAAAGAGGGTGAGTCCTTATGAAATCAGCGAGGGGGAACGAGAAATAAGTTTTGAAACTTATTTTCCGGTGAAACTTATGAAAATCCTTTTTTCAAACATGAATACAACAGAAATAGAAGTACAGAAATACAAATACAGAAACAGGAATACCGGTCTTTCCTCCTCGAGGTTCTCTAGGATCCAAGCGGGAGTACTTATACACATAATAAAAAGGATACGGTGAGCTTTCGCTCTCAGATTAGATCCAGGATCAGTTGTTGCGGCCGACTTCAAATCATCCCCCAAACACACCAGGTGGGTGTACTCCGGATGTACCCCAAAATCCTACGACCCAACTCTCCGAGGAAGTCTAGCCCCCAAGCGAGAGAGGGAATGGGACCATGGAGGTCACGGTAACACCGGCAAGCCCGATGCCGCCCGGCGTGCGTGATCACTACCATGCCGACAGGAAAGGTTGCAACCTTGTATGCAATGCACATTTATGACAGGTAATATATATCACAGAAGGAGGAAAACAAAGTAGGTTGTCTCCGGACAGTCATAAGATTGCACATTGACAGATAAACAGGCAGGACATGATAAGACAGGAAATTTCACTTGAAAGGCATATAGAGTTATATGGAAATTAAACGGGCAGCCATGTAACACATGTAAAACAGGCCATATAACTCATTAAAGTCCACGCAATCAAGTGATAAGATTACTCAACATGCAGTGATATCAACAAGGGTTCAAATGCTTATTTGTCAACATGCAATGGTCAAGATCACTTTTAAAGTTATAAAACATTTACGGGCAGCCCACGCAACGTACAGTTCCCTCACAATATCCAATGGTTAACACTTAGCAAGAATACTTAGTCATTAGGGTTTCCATTTCATGCATAATCGTGTGATCAAACCCTAAGTCAACTTAACATCATTCCCAAGTCATACATCGTTCAATTCATACATCCTCAAGTGCTTAAAACAGTCCACATAATATTCCAACACCACAATTCCAAGCAACTAGTGCCACAAAAGAGGTTACAATAGTTTTCCAAGCACATAGCTAAGTGG
Organism: Ehretia macrophylla; assembly: GCA_037974665.1. Lineage (NCBI taxonomy): Eukaryota > Viridiplantae > Streptophyta > Magnoliopsida > Boraginales > Ehretiaceae > Ehretia > Ehretia macrophylla. Next base: position 68,681,795 of record CM075766.1, on the reverse strand, counting down.
AACACTCACTGCAATAGGCTGTTTTCTCACAATCAATCGGATAATCAAACAATCTCCAAATTCAGTGAATAAGATGTCAAATTAAAGCTTAAGAAGTTAACTAAAATCAGAAACAAGCCTTGCATCAATTGGAGTTCAGAATCATTAGTTATAACCGAAACAGTGAGGTAACACAAAACTGTCCAGATTTGCACACTTTTCAGAAAATGACGTTTTTGAGGTCCTTAGAATCATTTTTTGCTTTGGTCCATTTCTGAAAAAGTTGTGCAGAACTAAAAAATCTAGCAGCACAAAAAATTTCATACATTTTGGATATCATTTACTAAGTGAAAGATGGTTCGTTCCACAAGGTCAGTGCATCTGCCAAAACCTGATTCATTTTTCCAGATTTCCAGATTTGGTCACATTTTAATGATTTGCCATTTTGAGGACCTTAGAATCAAAATTAGCTTCGGCCTATTTCTGGGAAAAATGTTCAAAACTGTCCAACTAGTCACCCACCAATTTTCAAGCATTTTCAACATCATTTGCTTAGCTAAACTTACCTTGAACAGACTGGTCAGAGAGCTGTCATCCATTTCGACTTCACCTAGCATCATTTTCAAGCCAAGATCTTGCCATGCATGGTTGATTGAGCTTATGAACGACCATATAGCTCAAGTACAGAAGCAAATACACACATTTATGAGCATGCATGTGAGTTTTAAAGAGTTTTCAAAAGGTTTTAACCCTCACCTTAGCAATCAACCACAAAATGCTCAAGACCCTTTGTTGAAGCTCAAATCTTCTCCTTTCCTTTGCTTAGCCGAGAACCTCACTAGTTTTTCTCTATTTTTCCTAGCTTAATGATCAACCTCTTAGTGCATGCATGTAGTTAAAACATGAAGAAAAGAAATGAATGTCAAGAAGCTTACCTAAGGCCGAAATGAAGCTTCAATGCACATGCATGAGTGTTTTTCGAACTCTAGCTTGTTTGCTTGGTTTTCTTGATGATTTGCTTGCCTTGTTCGACCAAGGTGTGATGAAGATGAGCAAGGATGGTGAGAGTTCAGCCAAGGACCGAAATGGAGAGAGGAAATGAGAGTGAGAGAGAGATGTTGAGAGGAAATGAGAGAAATGACAACCAAATGAAGGTCTTGGCAATTTTTGAGGAGCATGTCGGCATTGGGCAGTCCATTTTCAGCTTTGTGTCTTCATAATGCTTTAATTTTGAATGTTAAGCATGGGCAAAATGCTATGGCTGAGAATGGTGAAAAAATTGGGAGCAATTTGAGCAATTTTTTAATGCATCATGCTAAGTGTTTGACTAAGACTATGAATAAAATATGCAATTGTTAGACCAATGCTCTTAGTGGTCGGCCAAAGCTAATGAATTGGCTGAATTTTTGTCATCTTTTGGGTGTTAATTGTTGTGTGTTGAAAATGCAAAAAGAACAAAGAATAAAGAATAAGGAATGTCTAGTGTTTGGTGCCTTTTTTGTCTTCTAGTGAATGGAATTTGGATTATTATATTGTTAGTGGATTTTGTAAGATTGTTTAATAGTCTAGTGCTTCGTGAAAGATGCTTTCTTGATGAGCGTGAAGGCATGCTTTCCTAGGTCTAGGGCACGCACTACGAGGTAGGACACGAACTATGAGACGGACGCACGTTTTTTGAGTAAGTGCACGCAGTCCCAAACGAATGCACGTAATTCAATGCATGGCACATAAAATGAACACAATTCTTAAACCTAGGTCATAGCACGCAAATCTAGGTTAGGGAACACGAAGCTAGGTTTCGCACGCAAATCAGGGTCGGGCCTCACATCCTCCCCTCCTTAAAAGAATTTCGTCCCGAAATTCAATATTACCTTGAAATAAAGCTGGATACTGTTGCTCCATCTGGTCTCGCCTTTCCCACGTTGCTTCTTCGAGTCCATGATGATCCCACAGCACTTTCACCATAGGTATAGTTCTGTTGCGCAACTCCCGATCCTGTTGGTCTAGGATCCGAATGGGTCTCTCCTCGTAGGACAAGTTCTCCCGAAGCTGCAACGGCTCTGGCTCCAAGATATGCGACGGGTCGGGATGGTACTTCCGTAGCATTGAAACATGAAAGACGTCGTGAATATTGGAGAGGTTATGGGGTAGTGCTAGGCGGTACGCCAACTTGCCAACTTTCTCAACTATCTCAAACGGTCCTACAAATCTCGGGCTCAGCTTTCCACCCTTGCCATGTTTAATCAGTCCCCTCCGGGGTGATATCTTCAAGAACACCTTGTCGCCAACCTCAAACTCGAGACTCTGTCTCCGTCGGTCTGCATAACTCTTCTGCCTACTCTGGGCGGTAAGCATCCGTTTCCGGATGAGGTAGATGTTATCAACAGTTTTCATCAGTTCATGTAAAAGGATCGGGTCAAAAGTCTTCGTCTCACTTACTTCATCCCAGTAGATTGGGGATCGACACTTACGTCCATACAACGCCTCAAATGGGGCCATCCCGATCATGGCCTGATAACTATTGTTGTAGGCGAACTCCGCTAGAGATAGATATTTCTCCCAACCTTTCCCAAAGTCCAACACACATGCCCTCAGCATATCCTCCAAAATCTGAATGGTTCTCTCCAATTGACCATCAGTCTGAGGGTGATAAGCCGTGCTGAAACTCAGCTTCGTTCCCAAAGCTTCTTGCAATCTCTTCCAAAATCGGGAAGTAAAATGAGGATCCCTATCCGATACAATACTCACAGGCATCCCGCGCAATTTGACGATATCCGCCACATACACATCTCCTAATTTCTCGGGACTATCCTCCTTGTTCATCGGTAAGAAGTGCGCCGACTTAGTCAATCTATCCACTATGACCCAAACAGCGTCATGACCCTTTTGCGATCTGGGCAGGTCCATAACAAAGTCCATAGTTATATGTTCCCATTTCCATAGAGGAATCTCCAACGGCTGAAGTAAACCTGCGGGTCATTGATGTTCCGCTTTGAGTCTCTGGCAAGTCAAACACCGTGCCACAAACTCCGCAATTTCTCTTTTCATGTTATTCCACCAATAGTGTTGCTTTAAATCCCGGTACATCTTTGTTCTGCCGGGGTGAATGGTATATCTTGAATTATGGGCTTCTTCAAGAATCTTCTTTTTCAGCTCTGGTTTATTAGGAACACAAATCCGATTCCTAAACCTCCAAACACCATCATCATGAAACTTGAAATCTGCGTTGTTTGCCTTGATCTTTTGAAATTGTTGGTCCTTCTGTTGAGCCTCTCGTAACTCAGATAACAAAGTTGATTGAACTTGGGTAGTGGTAAAAAGTAACCCCTTCTGAGTCAATTGTGGTTTCCATAGAAACGCTTCCTCCAACAACTCCTGTACCTTGACTTCCAGTTTCGCCATGCTTGCTTTTCTGCTTAAGGCATCTGCAACTACGTTCGCCTTACCGGGCACATAATTAATTGAGCAGTTGTAATCGTCCAAAAGTTCCATCCACCGCCTTTTGCCTCATATTCAACTCCTTTTGAGAGAACAAGTATTTCAAGCTCTTATGATTGGTAAATACCTCAAACTTGTTACCCCACAGATAATGCCTCCATTTCTTGAGTGCAAACACAATAGCCGCTAACTCCAAATTATGTGTCGGGTAATTCATCTCATACGGCTTCGGTTTCCTAGAAGCATATGCAATCACTCTTCCATTTTGCATCAATACACATCCCAATCCTTCTTTCGAAGCATCGCTATAGATTACAAAACCTTGACTCCCTTCAGGCAATGCAAGAATTGGTGCAGTAGTCAATCTCTTCTTCAACTCTTGGAAGCTATTCTCGCACTTATCATCCCACACGAACTTGGTTTTCTTTTGAGTGAGCTTTGTAAGCGGTCCTGCAATCTTAGAGAAATCCTTCACGAACCTCCGATAATAGCCGGCTAGACCAAGAAAACTCCGGACTTCCGTAACATTTTCCGGCTTCTTCCAAGACATCACTGCATCGATCTTTGCTGGATCTACCGCTATTCCCTCTTGGGATATGATATGCCCCAAAAATGCAATCTGCTGCAACCAAAATTCACATTTGCTAAACTTTGCATACAATCGATGCTCTCGAAGTTTTTGCAGTACCAACTGCAGATGTTGCTCATGCTCCGCCTCCGATTTCGAGTATACCAAAATATCATCAATGAAGATCACCACAAATTGGTCCAAGTAGGGTTGAAACACCCTATGCATCAAATCCATAAAAGCTGCAGGGGCATTAGTTAGTCCAAAAGGCATCACCACATATTCATAGTGCCCATATCTCGTCCTGAAAGCCGTTTTAGGCACATCTTCCTTTTTGATCCGCAACTGATAATACCCTTGCCTCAAGTCGAGTTTCGAATACACTTTGGCTCCTTGCAGTTGATCAAATAACTCGTCGATCAGTGGAAGTGGGTATTTATTCTTGACAGTCACTTGGTTCAATCCTCGGTAATCGATGCATAGCCTCAACGTTCCGTCTTTCTTATTTACAAATAGAACTGGTGCACCTCACGGTGAAGAACTTGGTTGAACGAACCCTTTCTTCAGCAATCCTTGCAATTGGTCCTTCAATTCTTGTAGCTCGGCTGGTGCCATACGATAGGGAGCTTTAGATATCGGCTGGGCGCCAAGCAGTAACTCAATGACAAACTCAATTTCCTGATTTGGGGGTAAACTGGGCAATTCTTCTAGAAACACATCTGCATAGTCTTTGATCACTGGCATCTCCTCCAACTTAGCTTTGTCTGACAGCTTGTTGATAAGGTAAGCCAAGTATCCGCTGTACCCTTTCCTCAAGGATTTCACTGCTTTTGTAGATGAAATGATGGAACTCCCGGTGAAATCTCTTCGACCCATAACCTCCAGTATTGGTTGCTCAGGTACCGGGAACGTTATAATCTTCGCCCGGCAATCTAGTTGGACATGATGTTTTGCCAGCCAGTCCATCCCTAAAATGACCTCATATTCTCGAAAAGGTAATATAATAAGATTGGCTGAGAATTCCATATCCTTAATTTGGATTTTACATGCTTTACAATCTGAGCTAGTTACAAGTTTAGAACCCATTGGAGTACCAACTTCTACTTCGTATGGCAAACATACAACTTTCAATTTCACATGTTCCACACATAAGGGAGTAATAAATGAATGATAGCACCCGGATCAATTAACACCCTAACAGGTTGATTCAGTATGAAGAATGTACCTTCAACAACAGCAATCTCATCTGGAATCTCCTCGTACTCGATAGCATAGGCTCGAGCCTGGACTCTGGGAACTGGAGTCTTGCCTCTAGTAGCTGGTTTACCCTGATTCTGCCCTACCTGCCATTTAGGGCAATCCTTGATCTGATGCTGACCACTGCTACATCTCATACACCGTCCTGACTTCCTCCAACACTGGGCCTCGGTATGCCCCTTCCTGTCACAATAAGAACAGCCGACAGACTGAGTAGCAGGTGAACCACCTGTGGATCCGCGGGCGGAAGAGGCTGATGGCACTTTCGTCGGGCCACGGTTATTCACTGGCCTGCTCTGGCTCGGGCCCTGATTACGACTCTGACTCTAGAATTTCCTCTGCTGACCTGGAGGCTGGTATGGTTTCTTGTTCGGCTGACTCGAACCGGCTCCATCTAGTTTCCTCTTCTCAACTCAAGAGGCAGTAGTAAAGAGAGCAGAATAGGTATCAAAGTCATGAGAAGCCAACTGGTCCTGAATCTCTGGCCTCAATCCAGTAGTAAATTTCCACATCTTCACCTCCGGAGTACTAACCATATATTGAGCATAATGGGACAGTCGGTCAAAATGAGCCTCGTACTGGGCCACCGTCATGTTATCCTGGGTCAAGTGCATGAACTCCTCAGCCCGCCTCTGCCTGGAGACTGCAGGTACATATTTATCCTTAAATGCCTTAACGAAATTACCCTATAAGCGAGGTGTCTGATCAGTTTCCCACAGTGCCTCCATAGTGTGCCACCAATGTTCAGCATCCCCGTGGCCTAAAAATCTTCTCGATCTCGGACAGCCAAGCCTCGGCTTTCTCATCATCAGCTTCCCCATAGAATTTAGACAGGCGAAAGTCAAGGAACTCCCTCATTCTGCTATGTCTCCCGTGATTACCCTAATTTCTGTTGTTGATGTTGTTGTCGTTGTTGGCCTCATGTGCATCTTGACGCTCCATCACCCGTGATACACGATCCATGGCATTCGCCATCATATTAAACATAGCTATATTGGGATTAGTTTGATAGGCATCTCCGGTCTCTTGGGGTTCACCGCTCCTATTAGTAGTACGGGTGCTAGGGCCAGCCATCTATAGGCATAGATTATGATGCACAATTTATTGAAACATGACAATTAAGAATTTAATGCATAAGATATGCAACATAATATAGATACAATTCTAGAAACAACTAAGGCATGTTCATCACTTAAACAAATAAAACATAGAGGGCACATTTAACATTATCACACAATAACATATAAACAAGTCATCCTAATTGTCTTAGAGCTCTACCCACGGTCCGAGAGTTAAACCCGGCTTAAGCAATCTAAGCTCTGATACCATTCTAGTTCTAAGGTGTCACGCCCCAACCCGGCCTATAAGGTTAGACTAGGGTGTGATCTAAATGTTCAGGACATGTCACATACTTAACCGTTTATGAAGATTTAACACCTATTGTTTGAGTCTAGACTCCAAAGTTTTCCGAAAAAACTGGCAGCATAACGGCTGTAATTGGGCTCTTTGGTTTGTCCTAATTCTCTAAACGCCTCGAATTTCTCTAATCTCAATTTTACCTCCAACTAAGACTACCATTTAACATCAATTGAAATGCCTATTGGTTATCTCGATGTCTCGTTTGATTTATAACCTAGCATGATACTATGTCTCGTTTGTTTGTTTATCCTCGTTACAAAGGTACCTGTTGATCTTAACTTAATAGCGAGCACCTGTTTAAGATTGGATAAGTTCATTTACTTAGTCCTTAACTAATACGTCATAACCTATGATAGATACTAGCGGTAATAATAGCAAAAACGATCATAGTAGTATCTAGCGTTAGTCTACTTAATATCAGTACAAACCAAAATTAGACCCCAAATTACAACGGGGGTCTTTTACATTACAAATAGCAAGCAACATAAAAGAAATAGTCTTCAGGTAGCATAGAGTTCACAAGTAACCACAATCACGCAAAGCACACAAGTAGGCAATCACTCCAAGGATTCATCGTTAGGCACATCGTCCTCAGGTACCTGTTCTGGATCTTCTTCACCTGAGATGATAAAAGAGGGTGAGTCCTTATGAACTCAGCGAGGGGGAATGAGAAATAGGTTTTGAAACTCATTTTCCGATTCAACTTATGAAATCCTTTTGCAAGCATGAATATAACAATAATAGAAGTACAAGAACAGAAATACCAGTCTTTCCTCCCCGAGGTACTCTAGGAACCAAGCGAGAGTACTTGTACACACAGTAAAAAGGATACAGTGAGCTTTTGCTCTCAGATCATTTCCAGAATCAGTTGTTGCGGCCGACTTCAAATCATTCCCCAAACACGCCAGGTGGGTGTACTCCGGATGTACCCTGAAATCCTACGACCCAGCTCTCCGAGGAAGTCTAGCCCCCAAGTGAGAGAGGGAATGGGGCCATGGTAGTCACGGGTGCACCGGCAAGCCCGCGTGTGCGTGATCGCTACCATGCTGACAGGAAAGGTTGGAACCTTGTATGCAGTGCACATTTATGACATTAACATATCACGTTAGGAGGACAACAAAGTAGGTTGCCTCCGGACAGTCATAAGATTGCACATTGACAAGTAAACTGGCAGGGCACGATAAGACAAGTAATTTCACTTGAACGACATATAGAGTTATATGAATATTAAACGGGCAGCCATGTAACACATGTAAATCAAGCCATATAACTCATTTCGAAGTCCACGTAATCGGGTGATAGGATTACTCAACATGCAACAACATCTACGTAGGTCCGGATGCAAGAAAAGCCCATTTGTCAACATGCAATGATCAAAATCACATTTAGGACTATAAAGGCATTTACGGGCAGCCTACTAAGCATATAATTCCACACAATATCCAAATGATCAAAACTTAGCAAGCCTACCTAGTCATTAGGGTTTCCGTTTCATGCTTAACCGTGTGATTAAACCCTAAGTCAACTCCAAGTCAATCTCAAGTCATGCATCATTTAATTCAAACATCCTCAAGTTCTCAAACAGTCCACACAACATCCCAACACCACAATTCCAAGCAATTTACACCACAAGAGAGGTTACAACAATTTTTCCAAGCATATAACTAAGTGAAACCCTCACTGCAATAGGCTGTTTTCTCACAAACATTAAGATACGTAAACAATCTCCGATTCCAGTGAATAATATGTCAAATTAAAGCTTAAGACGTTAACTAAAATCACAAACAAACCTTGCATCAATTGGAGTTCGGGATCATTAGATATAGCCGAAACAATGGGATAGCACAAAACTGTCCAAATTTGCACACATTTCGATAATTGACGTTTCTGAGGTCCTTAGGGTCAGATTTAGCATTAGTCCATTTCTGAAAAAAATGTCCAGAACTGAAAAATCTAGCAACACACCAATTTTCATGCATTTTGGACATCATTTACTAAGTCAAATCTGGTTCGTTCTACAAGGTCAGTGCATTTGCCAAAACCTGCTTCATTTTTCCAGATTTCCAGATTTGGACACATTTTAAAGATCTGCCATTTTGAGGACCTTAGAGTCAAAATTAGCTTTGGCCTATTTCTGCGACAAATGTTCAAAACTGGCAAAACTAGTGACCTGTTAATTTTCATGCATTTTAAACATCATTTTCCTAGCTAAACTTACCTCGAAACAAACTGGTCAGAGAGCTGTCAACAATCCGACTTCACCTATCATCACTTTCGAGCCAAGATCTTGCCATGCATGGTTGCAAAAGCTTATGAACGAACATATAACTCAAGTACAGAAGCAAAGACATACTTTTATGAGCATGCATGTGGATTCTTGAAGGATTTTCAAAAGGTTTTAGCCCTCACCTTAGCAATCAACCAAGAAGATGCACAAAAACTTGTTGAAGCTCAAATCTCTTCTTCTTCTTGCTTAGCCGAGATTCCAACTTGGTTTTCTCTATTTTTCCTAGCCTAGTGACCAATCTCTTAGTACATGCATGAGGTTAGAACACGAAGAAAATAAATGGAATCTTAGTAACTCACCTAGGGCCGAAATGGAGACTCAAGGAGCATGCATGTGTGATTTTCGAACTCTAGCTAGTTTGGTTGAGCCTCTTGCTTGTTGCTTGCCTTGATCAACTAAGGTGTGATGAAGATAAGCTATGGAGGCAATAATGTTCCGCTAGGGCCGAGAAAGAGAGAGAATATGAGAGGGAGAGAAAGAAAATGTGAGAGGAAAAAATGAGAGAATGAAAAGAAACAAAGGCCTTTGCAA
>CM075766.1:68662316-68664816 GCA_037974665.1 Ehretia macrophylla | reverse complement strand
GATGGTACATGCATGCGGCCCACATGCTGCACGAAGGTGCGCGCATGGGGCACCTTTGCTGCACGATGGTGTGCCCATGGGGTGCCCATGCCGCCCGATGGTGGGAGCATGCCGCACGATTGTGTGAGCATGCCGCACGAAGGTGCGCGCATGGGGCACCCATGCCACGCGATGGTGCACGCATGCCACACGATGGTGCACGTATATGGCCCGCATGCCGCATAAAAGTACGTGCATGGGCGGCCCATGCCGCACGATGGTGCGCGCATGGGGCGCCAAAGCTGAACGAAGGTGCGCGCATGGTGCGTCCATGCCGTACGATGGTACGCGCATGTGGCCCGTATGCCGCACAAAGGTGCACGCATGGGGCGCCCATGCCGCTTGATGGCCCACGCATCGGGCGTGCATAGCGCACGATGGTGCGCGCATGTGGCCCGCATGCCGCACGAAGGTGCGCGCATTGGGCGCCCATGCCGCACGATGGTGCGCACATGGGGTGCGCATTTGGCCCGCATGCTGCACGAAGTTGCGCACATGGGGCGCCCATGTCGCACGATGGTGTGCTCATCGGGCGCGCATGCTGCACGATGGTGCGCACATGTAGGCGGCATGCCGTACGATGGTGCGCGCATGGGGGGCCCATGCCGCACAAAGGTGCGCGCGTGGTGCGCCCATGCCGCACTGTGGTGCGATCATCGGGCACGCATGCCGCACGATGGTGCTTGCATGTGGCCAGCATGCCACGTGATGGTGCGCGCATGGGGCGCCTATGCTGCACGATGGTGCGCGCATGTGGCCTGCATGCCGCACGATGGTGCGCGCATGAGGCGCCCATGCCGTACGAAGGTACGCGCATGGTGCACGCATTCCGCACGATGGTACGCGCATGCCGGACGATGGTGATTTCATGTGGCCCGTATGTCGTACGATGGTACACGCATGGGGCGCCCATGCCGCATGATGGTGCACGCATGTGGCCCGCATGCCGCACGAAGGTGAGCGCATGGGGCTCCCGTAACGCACGATGGTGCGCGCAAGTGGCGCGCGCGGGGCGCTCAAGCGGCGTTGTTGGTGCACTGTTGGGGCACTGTTGGGGCACGGCTGGGGGATGGTGGGGGTACACTTGGTGGACGATTGGGGATGTTGGGGGATGGCTTTGGCACTAGTATGGGACGTTGGGCACGACGGGCAATGTTATGCATTCGGGGGAATTGGGCATGCGAAATGTATTATGACACGAATGTAGACATTGATATTCTTGTACAAGTGGTTTCCGAATCTACGAAGTAGTCTTAACCTTTGCCTTGTCCGACAAACAGTTCGTCACATTTGTGAGACAAAATAGATTAATTGGTTTCCCAATCCATCCAAAACAAATTGTAACGCCAAATATCATGTAAACTAATTAATTTATGAATTAATATAAATTTTCCTGAATTTTCTTATATTTTTTTGTGATTTTTCCCTATTTTTCGTAATTTTTAAATATTAAAAATTAATTTTTTGAAAAAAATATTTTTGCATATCATTTAAGAAATTAATGTATGAATTAATATAATTTTTTCTGAATTTTCTACTATTTTTTCTGATTTTTCCCTATTTTTCGCAATTATTAAATGTTCAAAAATATTTTTTGGAAAAATTTGGATATCATATGATGTCAATAAGGAGTAAGTTGGGTACGAAGATCATGCCATATGGGGCCATTTATAGTGTAAAACACCCATTATGAATTTCTGGCAAAATGTACGCTACTGCTGTCACTTGGGTTTTTGCATCTAAATGTATTATAGGGGGGGTATGTGGTGTCAAGCCTCCTGGTCGAGGGCCATGCATGGGGACGTTGTGGGCACTTCGTGGCACATTGTGGGCTATATCGTGGGCTATATTTACATCGGGAATGCCTACCGAGTGAATCACGCCGAGGTATTGCGTTGCATACCCATGCGTTGGGGCCGTGCCACCCCTGCCCCGCGTCTCCCGGCATGTTCGTCGGCGCGGCACCATGATGGCTAATGAGGAACGTGGTGGCTTCCCTAGCCCCTTACTATCCATCTTGGTGTAGCAACACCGTCGACGTCATTGAGATGGCTAATGAGGGGGCGAGTGGTTGCCCAACCACAAAACTAGCCATCCCCGTGCCGCCGGCTAGGTACACGATAGGTGACATTCCCATCCCCCGATGTGTCATTGGGCCTGCGCGATGTGCGAATTGCCTAGCACACGAAGCCATGGCCGTTACCGAGTGGATGCGCGCGGCCATGGTCTAGTGTTGTGTCGATCCAAGCACCGCCTGGGCTTGGGTGGCTCTTGGGGGACGTGGGGCAGGGGTGGCTCTGGATGCGCGAATCGCCTAGCACACTTGGCATTGGCTTTCGTTAAGCAACGACGCGAGCGTTGCAATGAGATGATTGCTGATGCTTCAATTTTATGGGTATCCAAGCACCATGCGGCCATGAAGCCGTCCCTCGGTGGGTTCCGACGGGCCTGTACGATGGGC
>CM075766.1:68639816-68654816 GCA_037974665.1 Ehretia macrophylla | reverse complement strand
CCGTTTCCCTGCTGATGTCCCTTGACCAACTGCATAGCACACAATGACTGGGTGCCTCCCTGTACCTCTCGAGTCATAGGGATGGTACACCGGGGGTTGGTTCCTGTTACCACGATAGAATTCTCAGATGGGACGATGATTGCCCGCACATCGTCAAGCCATTTCATACCGAGCACCACATCATAGTCGTCAAGCCGAACGACTCTGAAATCCACAAGTCCTTGCCACAGTCCAATCGCTGTCCTCACTGCCTGAGAAACACCGACGATTGGAATTGCCTTGGTGTTTGCTGCCTTGATCATGCCTTCCATCGGTTTGACTCGCACGCCGAGTCATTTGGCAACACTCTCGCCAATGAGGTTGGTGGTAGCACCTGTGTCCACCAATTCCTTCAACTCACGACCCCTAACTGTCATAGGGACGTACAATGAACCCTTCGGCACTTCGGTTTCGACTGGCTCGAGCAACCGAAGCGAACCCATGTACATCTCATCCTTGGACTGCCCGTTGTCCTCCTGTTGGAGAAGAGATGCTAGCTTGCCCCGCTGTGGGCATTTTGCTATCCAATGTTCCTTGCTCCCGAACAAGAAACAGTTCCCTTCTTTGGGCCGTTGCACACCGGCCTTATCGTTCCCACGTCCATGCGACCTGCACCTGTCGTGCATGGAACGACTGCACCTGTCGTGCGATGGACGCCTTGTGTCCTTCCACTGGTTGGGTGAAGGTGTGCCTTCACTGTTGCGGGACAGAGGTGTGCCCCTGTCCTTTCTCCCTTCTCTGTTGGGGGGCAGAGGTGTGCCCCTGCCCTGAGCGTCTTCTCTGTGGCGAGAAGCAGTACCCTTGTCCTGGGTGATTGCCATGCCTTCCCCTTGGCTGATGGCAGCAACATTGGCCTTGACCCTATCAACTTCGGCCTTGAGCTCTCCCAAGCTCGTCGTGAATGACTCACGAACGCTGTCAATGGTTTGCCTGATCTCATCGGCAAATGAGTTGAGGGTGCCAAGCAGCTGACCCTTCAAACTCTCCCCACATGCTTCCAATTCACCAACACGTTCAGCCAAGTTTGCACCACTCTCGGCCTCAAGTTCACGAAGATGATTCACCACATCGTCTAGCACCAAAGTGTTCTCAAGTGTGGCTTGAGAAACACACTCCAACCGCACCTCAATCGAGCTGAGCTGTTCCACCGAGCTAGCCCGAGAGCATGGAGACCTGTCCTTGTCCCACCTGGACTGTCTCTCTGCCGGCTTCACCACAATGGCAGAGTGGCAGCAACAACACCTTTGCCCTCGTTTCCAGCCATGATTCACACCAACGAAGTCCTATGATGAGTATACAGCAACACACCTTTGAGCCAAGCCGATCTTGGCTCTGATACTACCTGTCACGTGCTCGAAGATTGAGGACAAAATCCCGACCAACGTGCGGCCTTAGCCAACGTGGGTGTCGACTAAGTACGCCTACGTTATCAGAGTAATACACAGCGGAACACAGGTGTTAGAGGTTAAGGACCCCAACACTTAGCCAATTCAGCTACCAAGGCCTACAAAGGGCGCTTGGGTACAGTGGCAGACCCTTGTGCAAGATGAGCACACCAGTAGGCAACCCTGGTAGGAGTTTGAGAGAATGTTAAGTTAGAGGGCTGGAAAATGGCACACGAAAATGGCAAGGTGAATGGCTTGCATTTCATTGCTCAATAACCAATATTTATACATGTACATGGCCTAAACCGAGGCCTTTGATCAATGCCAAGTGTGTATAATCCTAGCCGTACAAATGTCTAGGTACAAAGACAATTTCTAGAATTATCTACACATTTAAATTCAAAACTGGGCGGAAGTTCCAGATTCGTCCACTGCTGGGCGCCATTCTGCACCATTTTGGAAGCTTCCTGCACAGACTGGGGCGGAGTGGGCAGCTACCCTGGGCAGACTGGGCAGTTTCCATGCCTTAGCCATTTTTCTGGAACTTTCCAGAACCACTTCTGCCTGCTTGCCTCCAAACTGCGCCAAATTGCTTCCTAAGGCTTCTCCACTACCCCAGAAGCTTCTACACACGTTGGGAAGGGTCTGGGGCCGATCTCCACACCTGGACCGTCGGTACTGTTCATTGCACGTTGTCGCTAAGCCGTGGGCATCCGTGCGACCGAAACGCGCGTACCGTCTCAGTAGACTTTCTTTGAGCACTCTAATTTCTTCAAAGTAACAGCGCCGGAGGCACGACCCGGCCAGTTAAGTCTAGGAGCACATCGCCGGCAGAAGGGACGAGACGATCGGTGCACACCTGAGGCGGACCGGCCGACCCATCCCAAAGTCCAACTACGAGCTTTTTAACTGCAACAACTTAAATATACGCTATTGGAGATGGAATTACCGCGGCTGCTGGCACCAGACTTGCCCTCTAATGGATCCTCGTTAAGGGATTTAGATTGTACTCATTCCAATTACCAGACTCTTTGAGCCCGGTATTGTTATTTATTGTCACTACCTCCCCGTGTCAGGATTGGGTAATTTGTGCACCTGCTGCCTTCCTTGGATATGGTAGCCGTTTCTCAAGCTCCCTCTCCGAAATGGAACCCTAATTCTCCGTCACCTGTCACCACCATGGTAGGCCACTATTCTACCATCGAAAGTTGATAGGGTAGAAATTTGAATGATGCATCGTCGGCACGAGGGTCGTGCGATCCGTCGAGTTATCATGAATCATCGCAACAACGGGCAGAACCCGTGTCGACCTTTTATCTAATAAATGCATCCCTTCCAGAAGTCGGGGTTTGTTGCACGTATTAGCTCTAGAATTACTACGGTTATCCGAGTAGTAGATACCATCAAACAAACTATAACTGATTTAATGAGCCATTCGAAGTTTCACAGTCTGAATTAGTTCATACTTACACATGCATGGCTTAATCTTTGAGACAAGCATATGACTACTGGCAGGATCAACCAGGTAGCATTCCTCACCGATGCCGGCGTCGCACGACGCACATCGTCCCCTAAGGGTCGACGGCTCGAGACGAGCGCACGACCGTCGTACGCGATTAGCAACAAACACAGATTTCGGGCAATGAGAGGCCAAGGACCCCATACCGTCATGGTGTGCCGCATCCGAGAGATCAAGCGACGCCCCACGGGCCACGTGTGCCGTACTTGTTGGAGTGAGCAGCGTGGACCACGAGACGTGCTTAGGGGTTCACCCCACGTCGTCCACGGAGGCAGACGCAAGGCAAAAGATGGACGATGTGACTTTGGACTGCCTTCTTTGAAGGTACGCAACATAGGAAACCGACCGACAACCCGAGGCAACGTAAGCACTCGGCCCGCAAATGAAGAGGCAAGCAGGGATCCAACCGACCCACACAAGCTGACCACCACTCACGCGCTATCACGTTCGCTATGCCCAGACCACCATGCCGGTAACCGCCCCACCGTCTAGGCAAATGAAGCCCTTCAGGAGAACGGAACCGACGAGATGGCCCGAGCACGCACCGCTAGGCACGAAGAATTTTTGAGGGACACGGGACGGGACCAGCACGAGGTGCATGACCAGGCCGCACGTCGCAAACTTAAGGGCCTACTTCGTAGTGCCCGACCATGCACCGATTGAACGCAACTGAGGTACCAACCGAAAGCGGACTTCCTGCCCACGCAGTGCTTGGATCGCCACGACACTAGACCACGTCCGTCACATTACGACTAAGCGAGGACCATGGTGTCGTGTGCTAGGCAATTCGCGCATCGCGCAGGCCAGTGGGAACACATCGGGAGACGGCTTCGAGGCAGCACGATGATTGGATCGCCACCACATTGAAGCATCAGCAATCGTCTCATCGCAACGCTCATGTCGTCACTTAATGAAAGCCAATGCCACAAGTGCTAGGCGATTCGCGCGTCACGCATGCCCCCCACCGTCCCCCTGTATGCACCTACTACCTTCCTGCCCACGCGGTGCTTGGATCGCCATGACACTTGACCACGTCCGTCGCATTTCGACTCAGCGAGGACCATGGCGTCGTGTGCTAGGCGATTCACGCATCCTGCAAGACCATAGGAACACACCGGGGGACGGCTTCGAGGCCGCACGGTGCTTGGATCGCCATGACATCGAAGCATTAGCAATCGCCTCATCGCAACGCTCGAGTCGTTGCTTAACGAAAACCAATGCCATATATGCTAGGCGATTCGCGCATCACGCATGCCCCCTACCGTCCCCCTCTATGCACCTGTATTCACGGAACGGGACAAGCAAACTACCTTCCTGCCCATGCGGTGCTTGGATCACCACGACACTAGACCACGTCCGTCGCATTACGACTTAGCGAGGACCATGGCGTCGTGTGCTAGGCGATTCGCGCATCGCACAGGCACGTCGGAACCAACCGGGGGACGACTTCAAGGCCACATGGTGCTTGGATCGCCACGACATTGAAGCATCAACAATCGTCTCATCGCAACGCTCGCGTCGTTGCTTAACGAAAGCCAATGCAACATGTGCTAGACGATTCACGCATCGCGCATGCCTCGACGGTCCCCTTGTATGCACCCATATACACGGAACAGGACAAGCAAACTACCTTCCTGCCCATACATTGGTTGGATCGCCATGACACTAGACCACGTCCGTCGCATTACAACTCAGCGAGGACCATGGCGTCGTGTACTAGGCGATTCGTGCATCGTACAGGAACGTCGGAACCCACCGGGGGACAGCTCCAAGACCGCATGGTGCTTGGATCGCCACGACATTGAAGCATCAGTAATCGTCTCATCGCAACGCTCGCGTCGTTGCTTAACGAAAGCCAATGCCAAACTTGTTAGGCGATTCGCGCATCACGCATGCCCCCCACCGTCCCCCCATACGCATTTGTAATCCCAGAATGCGACAAGCAAACGACCTTCCCGCCCACCCGGGGCTTGCATGGCCACGACACTAGACCACGGCCGTCGCCTTACGACTCAGCGAGGGCCATGGCGTCGTGTGCTATGCGATTCGCGCATCGTACAGGCCTGTCAGAACCAACTAGGGGACGGCTTCAAGGCCCTATGGTGCTTGGATCGCCACGACATTGAAGCATCAGCAATCGTCTCATCGCAACGCTCACGTTGTTGCTTAACGAAAGCCAATGCGACAAGTGCTAGGCGATTCGCGCATCACGCATGCCCCCCACCGTCCCCCTGTATGCACGGAACGGGACAAGCAAACTACCTTCCTGCCTACACAGTGCTTGGATCGCCATGACACTAGACCACATCCGTCGCATTGTGACTCAGCGAGGACCATGGCATCGTGTGCTAGGCGATTCACGCATCGTAGAGGCTCGTCGGAACCAACCGGGGGATGACTTTAAGGCCGCATGGTACTTGGATCGCCACGACATTGAAGCATCACCAATCGTCTCATCGCAAAGCTCGAGTCGTTGCTTAACGAAAGCCAATGCCACATGTGCTAGGCGATTCGCGCATCACGTATGCCCCCCACCGTCCCCCTGTATGCACGGAACGGGACAAGCAAACTACCTTCCTGCCCATGCGGTGCTTGGATCGCCAAAATACTAGACCACGTTCGTCGCATTACGACTCAGCGAGGACTATGGCGTCGTGTGCTAGGCGATTCGCGCATCGCATAGGCCCATCAGAACCAATCGGGGGACAGCTTCAAGGCCGCATGGTGCTTGGATCGCCACGACATTGAAGCATCAACAATTGTCTCATCGCAACGCTCGTGTCGTTGCTTAACAAAAGCCAAAGCTACATGTGCTAGGCGATTCGCGCATCACGCAGGCCCAACAACACATCGGGGGACGAGAATATCCCCCAACGTGTACCTAGCCGGCGGCACGGGGATGGCTAGTTTTGTGCTTGGGAAACTACTCGTCCTCTCATTAGCCATCCTAATGATGTCGACGGTGATGCGACACCAAGATGGATAAAGAAGGGCTAGAGAAGCCACCACGTTCCTCATTAGCCATCCTGGTGCCTTGCCGAGGGACATGCCGGGGGACGCGGAGCGGGGATGGCACGGCCCCAACGAACGGGTATGCAACACAATACCTCGGCGTGATTCACTCGATAGGCATTCCCGCCCACAATATAGCCCACGATATAGCCCACAATGTGCCACGAAGTGCCCACAACGTCCCCCCGCATGGCCCTCGACCAGGAGGCTTGACACCACATACCCCCCCTATAATACATTTAAATGCAAAAACCCAAGTGACAGTAGTAGCATACATTTTGCCAGAGATTCATAATGGGTGTTTTACACTATAAAAGGCCCCATAAGGCATGTTCTTTGTACCCAACATGCTCCTTATTGATATCATATGATATCCAAATGCTTAAAATAAAAAAATTTTGAAAAAATATTTTTTAATATTTAATAATTACGAAAAATATGAAAAAATCAGAAAAAATAGTAGAAAAATCAAAAAAAATTATATTAATTCATACATTAACTTGTTAAATAATATTCAAAAATATTTTTTTCGAAAAATTAATTTTTAATATTTAAAAATTACGAAAATAGAAAAAAATCACAAAAAATACTAGAAAATTCAGGAAAATTTATATTAATTCATTGATTAATTAGTTTACATGATATTTGGCGTTACAATTTGTTTTGGATAGATTGGGAAATCGATTAATCTATTTCGCCTCACAAATGTGACGAACATCTTGTCGGACAAGGCAAAAGTTAAGACTACTTCGTAGATTCGGAAACCACTTGTACAAGAATATCAATGTCTACATTCGTGTCATAATACATTTCGCATGCCCAATTCCCTCGAATGCTTAACATTGCCCGTCATGCCCAACGTCCCGTACTAGTGCAAAAGCCGTCCCCCAACATCCCCCATCGTCCCCCAAGTATACCCCCACCGTCCCCCAGCTGTGCCCCAACAGTCCCCCAGCCGTGCCACAACAATGCCCCAACAGCGCCCCTTGAACGGCCTGCGCAAGCCACTTGCGCGTACCATCGTGCGGCACGGGCGCCCCATGCGCGCACCTTCCGGCAGCATGCGGGCCATATGCACGCACCATCGTGCGGCATACGGGCCACATGCAAGCACCATCGTGCAGCAAGGGCTCACCATGCGCGCACCCTCGTGCGGCATGGGTGACCCATGCGCCCACCATCGTCCTGCATGAGGGCCGCATGCGTGCACCATCGTGCGGCATGCGCGCCCGATGAGTGCACCATCGTGTGACATGGGCACCCCATGCGCGCGCCTTCGTGCGGCATTAGGGCCACATACGCGCACCATCGTGCAGCATGCGCGCCCCATACGCGCACCATCGTGCGGCATGGGCGCCCCATGCGCGCACCTTCGTGCGGCATGGGCGCCCCATGCGCGCACCTTCGTGCGGTATGCGGGCCACATGCGCGCATCATCGTACGACATGGGCACCCCATGCGCGCACCTTCGTGCGGCATGCGGGCCACATTGGTGCACCATTGTGCGGCATGTGCGCCCCGTACGCCTACCATCGTGCGGCAAGGGCGCACCATCCATGCACCTTCGTGCTGCATGGGCGCCCAATGCGCGAACCTTCGAGCGGCATGGGCGCCGCATGTGCGCACCTTCGGGCGGCATGGGCTCCCCATGCGCGCATCGCTGTTCGGCATGGGCGCCCCATGCGCGCATCGCTGTTCGGCATGGGCGCCCCATGCGCGCATCGCTGTACGGAATGGGCGCCCCATGCGCGCACCTTCGTGCAGTATGCGGGCTACATGCGCTCACCATCGTGCGTCATGCTCACCCGATGCGCACACAATTGAGCGGCATGGGCGCCGCATGTGCGCACCTTCGTGCGGCATGGGCGCCTCATGCGCGCACCTTCGTGCGGCATGAGCGCAGCATGTGTGCACCTTCGTGCGGCATGGGCGCCCAATGCGCGAACCTTCGAGCGGCAAGGGCGCCGCATGTGCGCCCCTTCGTGTGGCATGGGTGCCCCATGCGAGCATTATTGTGCGGCATGGGCCCACCATGCGCGCATCGCTGTGCAGCATGGCCGCCCCATGCGCGCACCTTAGTGCGGCATGCGGGCCACATGCGCGCACCATCATACGTCATTCGCGCCCGATGCGCCCACCATCGAGCGGCATGGGCGACACATGTGCGCACGTTCGTGCGGTATGCGCGCACCATCGTGCGGCATGGTCCCCCCATGAGCGCATCGCTGTGCGGTATGGCCGCCCATACGCGTACCTTTGTGGGCATTAGGGCCACATGCGCGCACCATCGTGCAGTATACGCGCCCCATGCGTGCACCATCGTGCGTCATGCGGGCCACATGCGCACCATCGTGCGGCATGCGCGCCCGATGAGCGCACCATCGTGCGACATGGGCGCCCCATGCGCATACCTTCGTACGGCATGCGGGCCACAAGCGCACACCATCGTGCTGCTTGCGCGCCCCATACGCCTACCATCGTGCGGCAAGGGCGCACCATCCGCGCACCTTCGTGCGGCATGGGCGCCCAATGCGCGAACCTTCGCGCGGCATGCGGGCCACATGTGCGCCCGATGCGCACACCATTGAGCAGCATGGGCGCCGCTTGTGCGTACCTTCGTGCAGCATGGGCGCCCCATGCGCGCATCGCTATGCGGCATGGGCGCCCCATGCGCGAACCTTCGTGCGACATGGGCGCCGCATCCGCGCACCATCGTGCGTCATGCGCGCCCGATGCGCAAACCATCGACCGGCATGTGCGGCGCATGTGCGCACCTTCATGCGGCATGCGCGCACCATCGTGCGGCATGGGCGGCCCCATGGGCGAATCGCTGCGTGGAATGGGCGCCCCATGCGCGCACCTTCGTGCGCCATTAGGGCCACATGCTCGTACCATCGTGCTCCATGCATGCCCGATGCGCGCACCATCAAGCGGCATGGGCGACGCATGTGCGCACCTTCGTGCGGTATACACGCACCATCGTGCAGCATGGGCCCCCATGCGCGCATCGCTGTGCGGCTTGGCCGCCCCATGCGCGCAACTTCGTGCTTCATGCGGGTCGCATGCGCGCACCATCGTACGCCATGCGCGCCTGATTCACCGACCTTCGAGCTGCATGAGCGACGCATGTGCGCACGTTCGTGCGGTATGCGCGCACCATCGTGCTGCATGGGCCCTCCATGCGCGCATCGCTGTGCGGTATGGCCGCCCCATCCGCGCACTTTCGTGCGGCATTAGGGCCACATGGGCGAATCGTTGTGCGGCATGGGCGCCCCATGCGCGTACCTTCTTACGCTATGAGGGCCACATGCTCGCACCATCGTGCCCCATACGTGCCCGATGCACGCACCAACGAGCGGCATAGGCGACGCATGTGCGCACCTTCGTACGGTATGCGCGCACCATCGTGCGGCATGGGCCCACCATGCGCGCATCGCTGTGCAGCATGGCCGCCCCATGCGCGCACCTTAGTGCAGCATGCGGGCCACATGCGCGCACCATCGTACGCCATGCGCGCCCGATGCGCCCACCATCGAGCGGCATGGGCGACGCATGTGCGCACGTTCGTGCGGTATGCGCGCAACATCGTGCGGCATGGTCCCCCTATGAGCACATCACTGTGCGGCATGGCCGCCCCATTGGCGCACCTTCGTGCGAAATATGGGCCGCATGCGTGCACCATCGTGCAGCATGCGTGTCCCATGCGTGCACCATTGTGCGGCATGCGAGCGACGTGCGTACACCATCGTGCGGCATGCGGGCCACATCCGTGCACCATCGTGCGGTATGCGTGCCCGATACGCGATCCATCGTGCGGCATGGGAGCCCCATACGCGCACCTTCATGTGGCATACGGGCCACATGGGCGTACCATCATGCGGCATGTGCGCCACATATGCCTACCATCGTGAGGCAAGGGCGTACCATCCGCGTACCTTCTTGCTGCATGGGCGCCCAATGCGCGCCCGATGCGCGCACCATTGGGCGGCATGGGCGCCGCATGTGAGGACCTTCGTGCAGCATGGGCGCCCAATACGCGCATCGCTGTGCAGCATGGCCGCCCCATGCGCGCACCTTAGTGCAGCATGCGGGCCACATGCGCGCACCATCGTACGCCATGCGCGCCCGATGCGCCCACCATCGAGCGGCATGGGCGACGCATGTGCGCACGTTCGTGCGGTATGCGCGCAACATCGTGCGGCATGGTCCCCCTATGAGCACATCGCTGTGCGGTATGGCCGCCCATGCGCGTACCTTCGTGCGGCATTAGGGCCACATGCGCGCACCATCGTGCAGTATGCGCGCCCCATACGCGCACCATCGTGCGGCATACGGGTCACATGCGCACCATCGTGCGGCATGCGCGCCCGATGAGCGCACCATCGTGCAACATGGGCGCCCCATGCGCGCACCTTTGTGTGGCATGCGGGCCACATGGGCGCACCATCGTGGGGCATGTGCGCCCCATACGCTAACCATCGTGCGGCAAGGTCGCACCATCCGCGCACCTTCGTGCGGCATGCGGGCCACATGGGCGCACCATCGTGCGGCATGTACGCCCCATACGCCTACCATCCGCGCACCTTCGTGGGGCATGGGCACCCAATGCGCGAACCTTCGTGCGGCATGCAGGCCACATCCGCGCACCATCGAGTGGTGTGGGCGCCGCATATGCGCACCTTCGTGAGGCATGGGCGCCCCATGCGCGCATCGCTGTGCAGCATGGGCGGTGTCACGCCCCAACCCGGCCTATAAGGTTAGACTAGGGTGTGAACTAAACATTCAAGTCACGTCTCGTACTTAACTATTTATAAAGATTTAACACTTATCGTTTTTAACCTAAACTCCAAAGTTTTTCAGAAAACCGGCAACATAACGGCTGTAATTGGACTCTTTGGTTTGACCTAATTCTCTAAACGCCTCAATTATTCCAATCATTAATCCAATTTCATTAAGGACTCCTATTTGTCACCAACCAATTTGCCTACTAGTTTATCTTGAAACTCTCGTTTGGTTAATAAGCCTAACATGATAACTATGCCCCGTTTATTTTTCAATTTCCTATCATGCAAGTACCTATTATCCTTTAGTTTGCAAATGAACACCTAAGTGAAATTAGATAGAATTAACTTAGTTGATTGTTCATCTAGTGGTTTGAATGCCTACGATAACTACTAATTAAGAAAACGAAAGCAAACAACCAAATAAAAGTTCGTCCGGTTATAGATAGTACAATCTCAGAATTAGACCCAAATTACAACGGGGTCATTTACATCAATAAACAACGAGCAACATAAAAGAAATACTCTTCAAGTAGCATAGTTCACAAATAGCCATAATCACGCAAAGCACACAAGACAGGCAATCACTCCAGGAGTTCATCGTTAGGCACACCGTCCTCGGGTACCTGTACATGTTCTTCTTCACCTGTGATGAAAAAGAGGGTGACTCCTTATGACTTCGGCGAGGGGGATCGAGAAATACGTTTTGAAACTCGTTTTCCGGTTCAATTTAAGAAAAGTCTTTTTGAGAACATGTCACGTATTACAAAATACAAGATATGCAATTAGAAGAAACTAATCGAGTAACGGATACAAAGTAAGGGAACAGAAATGCAGTCTTTCCTCCCCGAGGTTCTCTAGGAACCAAGCGAGAGTACTTACATATAAGCACAGGAACAAGAATACCAGTTTTTCCTCCCCGAGGTTCTCTAGGAACCAAGCGAGAGTACTTATACACATAGTAAAAAGGATACGGTGAGCATTTGCTCTCAATGTCAATTTCGATTCATTTGGTGCGGCCGACTTCAATAATCCACTTATCGCTCCCATTTGGGTGTACTCCGGATGTACCCCGAAACCTACGACCCAACTCTCCGAGGGTGAAATGCCAAGCGAGAGAGGGAATTGGACCATGGTAGTCACGGTAACACCGGCAAGCCCGATGCCGCCCGGCGTGCGTGAAACACTACCATGCCACACGAAAGGTTGCAACCTCGTATACAATGCCCATTTATGTCATTTAACATTTCACATTAGGAGGTCAACAAAGTAGGTTGCCTCCGAGCAAGTATATGATCACATTTTGACATTTTGGCATATAAGGCATTGTAAGAACATATAATCATTTCATATATCCATTTGAAAGCAATTAAACTTTAATGGGCAGCCAAGTAATCATGTTCAATTAAACCGTTTAATATATTTTAACAATTCACATTAGGAGGACAACAAAGTAGGTTGTCTCCGAGCAATTTCAAGATCATATATTGCCAAGTAAATGAACGAGGCATGCTTGACATGAAATTTCATTTTGTAGAACACCTAAAGCCATATGAACATTAAACGGGCAGCCATGTAACACATGTAAAATAGGCCATATAACTCATCAAGAAGTTCATATAATCAAGTGATACGAATTATTCGACATGCAACAACATTTACGTGGGTTCGGTAGCAAGACAAGCTTATTTGACAACATGCAATGGTAAAAACCATAATTGAAGTTATAACACATTTACGGGCAGCCCACGCAACGTACAGTTTTCACACAATATCCAATGATTAACACTTAGTAAGACTACTTAGCCATTAGGGTTTCCGTTTCATGCACGATCGTGTGTTCAAGCCCTAAGTCAACTCAACATCATTCCCGAGTCATACATCATTCAATTCAAACATCCTCAAGTACTCAAAACAGTCCACGCAATATTCTGACATCACAATTCCAAGCAATTAGCACCACAAGAGAGGTTACAATAGTTTTCCATGCATATAGCTAAGTGAAACACTCACTGCAATAGGCTGTTTTCTCACAATCAATCGGGTAAACAAACAATCTCCAAATTCAGTGAATAAGATGTCAAATTAAAGATTAAGAAGTTAACTAAACTCAGAAACAAACCTTGCATCAATTGGAGTTCAGAATCATTAGTTATGGCCGAAACAGTGAGGTAGCACAAAACTGTCCAGATTTGCACACTTTTCAGAAATTGACGTTTTTGAGGTCCTTAGATTCATTTTTAGCTTTGGTCCATTTCTGACAAAATTGTCCAGAACTGAAAAATATAGAAGTAAACCAATTTTCGTGCATTTTGGACAACATTTACTAAGTCAAATATGGTTCGTTCCACAGAGTCAGTGCATCTGCCAAAACCTGATTCATTTTTCCAGATTTCCAGATTTGGTCACATTTTAATGATTTGTCATTTTGAGGTCCTTAGATTCCAAATTAGCTTCGGCCTATTTCTGGGAAAAATGTTCAAAACTGTCCAAAATAGTCACCCACCAATTTTCAAGCATTTTCAACATCATTTGTTTAGCCAAACTTACCTCGAACAGACTGGTCAGAGAGCTGTCACAAGAATTCGACTTCACCTAGCATCATTTTCAAGCCAAGATCTTGCCATGCATGGTTGTTTAAGCTCATGGACGACCACATAACTCAAATACAGAGGCAAATATACACATTTATGAACATGCATGTGAAATTTCAAAGAGTTTTCAAAAGCTTTTAACCCTCACCTTAGCAAATCAACAAGAAGATGCACAAAACTTGATGAAGCACGATTTTCTTCTTCTTCCTTGCTTAGCCAAGACACCACTCGATTTCTCTCTATTTTTCCTAGCTTAGTGGCCAAGTTCTTAGTACATGCATGTGGTTAGAACAAGAAGAAAATAAATGGAAGCTTAAAAACTCACCAAGGCCGAAAATGAAGCTTCAATGCACATGCATGAGTGATTTTTGCATCCTAGCTTGTTCGGTTGAGGTCCTTTGCTTGTGGCTTGCTTGGTTTAGCTATGGTGTGAAGAAGAGAAGCTATGGAGATGAAGAACTCAGCCAAAACCGAAATGGAGAGAGAAAATGAGAGGGAGAGAGAGAAATGTGAGGAAAGTGAGAGAAATGAGAGAAAAATGAGGCTTTTTGCAAAAGTTGATGCATGGGTTCAGCCTTGAGCTTAGCAATTCTGATTTTTATGTCTTCAAGAGGCATTTTGAAATGTTAGCATGGGCCATGAGTGGTTTGGTCGAAAATGGGAGGAAATTGAGGTGGTTTTGGGCAATTTTTATGCATTGTGTTGAGTGTTTTGTCATAGTTTGTCTAGGACTAATTTTTTATGCATTTGTGTCATTAGAATTGTCATAGGAATGTTGGAAAATTAGGAAATCTAGGTAGAATAAAATATAGGGATGTTTGTTGATGAGTTGAATTATGAATAGAATAATAGATAGTGGAAAATGTAGGAATAGTTTAGTATTATTTTATTGTTAGTGGAGTTTGTAGAGAATTTGAATTAGGAATATAATATTGGTTAGTGGATTGTGTAGGATTATTTTATTTTCTTGTGCTTTGTGTAGGATTCTTTATTGATTAGCGTGGTGGCACGAATTCCTAGGTCTAGGGCACGAATTACGAGGTAGACACGAACTACGAGGTAAGGCACGAACTTCAAGACTAATGCACGTACTTCAAGATAAATGCACGGATTCTAATGCTAACACACGCAACCCTAGGTGAATGATCATATACCAAAATAAGGCACGTAATTCAATGCAATGCACGTAATTCAAGACACGACTCTTAAACCTAGGTTAAAGCACGCAGTTCAAGGTTAATGCACACGAAACGAAGAGACACGCAAATCAAGGTCTCGCATGTAAATTAAGGTCATGGCATGTTTATCTATGTATCGCACGTATATCGAGGATTAGGGCACACAATTTTAGGTTAAGGCACGTATAACGAGGTATGCACGAAAACCAAGACAGGACACGTAATCCTAGGTCGGTCATATAATTTTAGGTCTAAGGCGCGCAAATCGAGGTAAGACACGTTATTCGGTGTCGGGCCTCACAGGCACCCCATGCGCGCATCATTGTGCGGCATGGGCGGCCCATGAGCGCAACTTCGTGCGGCATGCGGGCCACATACGCGCACCATCGTGCGTCATGTGCGCCCGATGAGCGCACCATCGAGCGGCATAGGCACCGCATGTGCATACCTTCGTGCGGCATGGGCGGCCCATGCGCGCATCGCGGTGCGGCA
>CM075766.1:68622316-68632316 GCA_037974665.1 Ehretia macrophylla | reverse complement strand
AAGAGGGCTGGAATGCATGCACAAAAATGGGCAGCCAAATTTGTTGCCTTTCATTCACAACTCAACTCATATTTATACATGTACAAGGATTTGATCAATGGTTTTTACCTATGCCAAGTGGCTGCAATCTTAGCCAAAAATTTGTCTATGTACAAATACAATTTCTAGAGCTATCAACACTCAAATATGCTGGAAAAATCCAGAAATCCCTCCCATGCACAAGGCTGGAACATTCTGGACAGTCTTGGGCAGATTGGGCAGCCTGGCAGAAATTTCTCCATACTTAGCCATTTTCTGGAACCTTCTAGGTCCAGTTCTGGTTCTTTCCTTCCAATTCCACCCCAACACATGCTGAACCATCTCTAACGCCCTAGAACACTCTAGAAACGTGGGTGAGGGCCTGATTTTGCCTTCGTCCAATTTTTGCACCGTGCACGTCGGCACCATCGCACGCACGTTTCAGCTCTGTCCTTGGCACGTCTTGGCTAAGCCGTGGGCATCGTTGGTGCCAAGACTTTGTGTACCGTCTCACCCTCCCCCACCTAAATTGGCGTCGTCCTCATTGCCAACGCTCACACGAACATGCGGTGAACTGCCCCGCACCGCTTGGTCTCCAACTTTGCATGACCTCCTGTTGACCCTTGCGATGGGCTACAAACTCGGACCTCAGGTGCACGCCTGGGTTGCCGACACATGGACTGGAGGCTGCCTTCGGTTCTGCACACAATTGCCTGTTCGACGGGTGCTGAGTACCCTCGATAGGCCTGTTTTTCACCACTGGGACAAGGTACGGCCCTTTACCATGCACTTGCCCTTGGACCAATTGTACTGCGAAGAGATACTTGGTGCCTGCCTTTGTCTCTCGGGTCATTGGGATGGCACAAGGGGGTTCCCTTCTTGTCACCACAATCGAATTTTCAAACGGCAAAATGAAAGCACGTACCTCGTCTAGCCATTCTAGGCCAAGCACCACATCATAGTCGTCTAACCGCACGACTGTGAAATTCACCATGCCTTGCCACGGTCCAATCGTTGCTTTCACACCACGAACAACACCACTGATTGGAATGGCTGGAGTGTTGGCTACCTTGATCATTCCTTCCGATGGACTAACCCGCAATCCAAGCCGTCGGGCAATATCTTCTCCCACAAAGTTGTTGGTAGCTCCTGTGTCTACCAATGCTTTCAACAATTGGCCCTTGATGTAAATGAGGACGTAGAGTGACCCCTTATGTAGCTTCTTAAGCACTTCGGTCTTGACTGCACCGAGGAACCGAAGTGAACCCACCTGTACTTCCTCTTCTTGGGACGGTTGACAATCTGCCTACTGTAAAAGGGATGCTAGCTTGCCTCCCTGAGGGCATTCGACTACACGATGTTCCTTGCTCCCACACAAGAAACACTCGTAGTTGTACGGCCTGCGTGTGCCAGGCTTGTTGTTCCACCTTCCTTGCTATCTACCACCATTGTGTGAGGAATGCGGTGTGTCCTCCCTTCGTTTGGATGAAGGTGAGCCTTCACCTTTGCGGGACAGAGGTATGCCCCTGTCCTTGTTGCCTTCTCCCCTACCTGATTCTTTGCCATCCTTCAGACCCGTGCTTTTGCCTTTATGGGATCCCTCGCCTCCCCTCTGGTACTCAATTAGGCCCTCGGCAGTGGCAATGGCCGAGGCCCAATCCTGCACACTGCGGCGTTGTAACTCCTATTTTGCCCACACTTGTAAGCCATCAAGGAACGAGAAAAGTGCCTATTTGTCAGGTAAATCTGGAATCTCTAGCACCAACTCTTGAAATTCCTTTACGTAGTCCCTTATGCTTCCCCGCTGGTGCAATCTCCTTAACCGTCCACAGGCCTCGATCTCAGCATTCTAAGGGTACAACTACCTCTTGATTTCCCGCTTGAACCATCCCAAGTATTGATGGTGCAAAGGCCCCGTTCCATGTCCTGTGAACGCCTTCGCCACCATAACATAGCCACATCGGTCAGATATAGGGGCGTCGTGCATACCTTGGTAGCATTATCCAGAATGTAGGCCGCTGCAAAGTATTGCTTCAAACTCCACAGAAAATTATCGAGCTCCTTAGCACACCGACTGCCGTTGAAGGAAACGGGTTGTGGCACGTCCAATCTTGGAGTTGACAGGCTAGCCATGCCTACACCATGGCTAATAGCAGCCTTGCATGTAGCAACATCAGTCTTAAAGTTCACCCAAGCTCGCGGTGAACTCCTCACGAAAATGGTCAATGGTCTGCCTGAGAGAATTCGCAAATAAGTTGAGGGTACCATGCAGTTGGCCCTCTAAACCATCACCTCGTTCTTCCAACGCCACAACACGTTCAGCAATGTCGGCCTTACCCTTGTCCTCGAGTTCACATACTCAGTCCACAATGTCATCGAGCACCAAGCTGTTCTCAAGTGTGGCTTGAGAAACACGATCCAACCGTGTCTCAATCGAGCTGAGCTGATCCACCTAGCTAGCCCGAGAGTGTGAGGCTTTGGCCCTATCCCTCTTGGCCTGCCTCTCGGCACGTCTCTCCGCCTGTCCCTCAAGTGCATCCTGAGTAGTAGGGGGCACATCACCTTCCTCCATTCCAGCCATCACCACACCAACGGCACCACTGGAATCTGTCCCACAAAACCAACGAGCACGAGCAACACACGAACTGCAACAATCAGTAACACGCCAACGTGAGCCAAGCCAACCTTGGCTCTGATACCACCTGTCACGGGCTCAGAGATTCAGGACGAAATCTCGACTCCGTGCGGCCTTAGCCAAGCACTGAGGGTAGACTAAGTGCGCCTGTGAAGTTATCAAAGTGCGCGGAATAAACCTTGCGAGTGTTAGAGGTTGCCGACCTCAACACTTAGCCAATGCTCGACACAAACTTGCAAAGGGTGCTTGGGTATGGGTGCTAACCCTTTGACAAGATGAGTACTATTGAGTATGCTTGTGAAAAGCCTGAAAATATTATAAGTAAGAGGGCTGGAATGCATGCACGAAAATGGGCAGCCAAAGTTGTTGCCTTTCATTCACAACTCAACTCATATTTATACATGTACAAGGCTTTGATCAATGGTTTTTACCTATGCCAAGTGGCTGCAATCTTAGCCATACATTTGTCTATATACAAAGACATTTTCTAGAGCTATCTACACTCAACTATGCTGGAAAAATCCAGAAATCCCGCCCATGCACAAGGCTGGAAAATTATGGACAGTTTCGAGCAGTTCGGGCAATTGGGCAGCTGGGCAGATTTTTCTCCATACTTAGCCAATTTTCTGGAACCTTCTAGGTCCAGTTCTGGTCCCTTCCTTCCAATTCCGCCCCAACACATGCTGAACCATCTCCAACGCCCTAGAACACTCTAGAACCGAGGGTGAGGGGCTGTCCTTGCTATCATCCAATTTTTGCACCATGCATGTTGGCACCATCGCGCGCACGTTTTGGCTCCGTCCTTGGCACGTCTTGGCTAAGCCGTGGGCATCATTGGTGCCAAGACTTGCGTACCGTCTCAGCAGGCTTGATTTGAGCACTCTAATTTCTTCAAAGTAACAGCGTCGGAGGCACGACCCGGCCAGTTAAGTCCAGGAGCGCATCGCCGGCAAAAGGGACGAGACGACCGGTGTACACCTGAGGCGGACCGGCCGACCCATCCCAAAGTCCAACTACGAGCTTTTTAACTGCAACAACTTAAATATACGCTATTGGAGCTGGAATTACCGCGACTGCTAGCACCGGACTTGCCCTCCAATGGATCCTCGTTACGGGATTTAGATTGTACTCATTCCAATTACCAGACTCTTTGAGCCTGGTATTTTTATTTATTGTCACTACCTCCCCATGTCAGGATTGGGTAATTTGCACGCCTGCTGCCTTCCTTGGATGTGGTAGCCATTTCTTACACTCCCTCTCCGGAATCGAACCTTAATTCTCCGTCACCCGTCACCACCATGGTAGGCCACTATCCTACGATCGAAAGTTGATAGGGTAGAAATTTGAATGATGCGTCGCCGGCACGAGGGCCATGCGATCCGTTGAGTTACCATGAATCAGCGCAGCATTGGGCAGAGTTCGCGTCGACCTTTTATCTAATAAATGCATCCCTTCCAGAAGTCGGGGTTTGTTGCACGTATTAGCTCTAGAATTACTACGGTTATCCGAGTAGTAGATACCATCAAACAAACTATAACTGATTTAATGAGCCATTCGCAGTTTCACAGTCTGAATTAGTTCATACTTACATATGCATGGCTTAATCTTTGAGACAAGTATAAGACTACTGACAGGACCAACCAGGTAGCATTCCTCACAGACGCCGGCGTCGCACGAGCCACATCGTCCCCTAAAGGTCGACAGCTCGAGACGAGCACACGACCGTCGTACGCGATTAGCGACGAACTTAGATTTTGGGCAAAGAGAGGCCAAGGACCCCATACCATCATGGTGTGCCGTATCCGAGAGATCGAAGGACGCCCCACAGGCCATGTGTGCCGCACTTGTTAGAGTGAGCAGCGTGGACCACGGGACGTGCTTAGGGGTTCGCCCCACGTCGTCCACGGAGGCAGACGCAAGGCAAAGGATGGACGATGTGACTTTGGACTGCCTTCTTTCAAGGTACGCAACACAGGAAACCGATCTACCGACCGAGGCAACGTAAGCACTCGGCCCGCAAATGAAGAGGCAAGCAGGGGCGGACGTCGCTGCTCAAGCAGGGATCCAACCGACCCACACAAGCCGACCACCACTCACGCGCTATCACGTTCGCTATGCCTAGACCACCAAGCCAGTAACCGCCCCACCGTGTAGGCAAACGAAGCCCTTCAGGAGAACGCAACCAACGAGATGGCCAGAGCACGCACCGCTAGGCACGAAGAATTTCTTAGGGACACGGGACGGGACCAGCACGAGGTGCATGACCAGGCTGCACGTCGCAAGCTTAAGGGCCTACTTCGTGGTGCCCGACCATGCATTGATTGCACGCAACTGAGGTACCAACCGAAAGCGGACTTCCTGCCCACACGGTGCTTGGATCGCCACGACACTAGACCACGTCCGTCGCATTACGACTCAGCAAGGACCATGGCGTCGTGTGCTGGGTGATTCGCGCATCGCGCAGGACAGTGGGAACACACTAGGGGACGGCTTCGAGGCAACACGATGCATGGATCACCACGACATTGAAGCATCAACAATTGTCTCATCGCAACGCTCGTGTCGTCACTTAACGAAAGCCAATGCCACAAGTGCTAGGTGATTCGCGCATCATGCATGCCCCCCATCGTCCCCCTGTATGCACCCATACGCACGGAATGGGACAAGCAAACTACCTTCGTGCCCACGCGGTGCTTGGATCGCCACGACACAAGAACACGTCTGTCGCATTACGACTCAGCGAGGACCATGGCGTCGTGTACTAGGCGATTTGCGCATCGTGCAAGTCCATAGGAACACACCAGAGGATGGCTTCGAGACCGCACGGTGCTTGGATCGCCACGACATTGAAGCATCAGCAATCGTCTCATCGCAATGCTCACGTCATTGCTTAACGAAAGCCAATGCCACATGTGCTATGCGATTCGCGCATCACGCATGTCCCCCACCGTCCCCCTGTATGCACCTGTAATCACAGAATGGGACAAGCAAACAACCTTCCTGCCTACGCAGTGCTTGGATCGCCACGACACTAGACCACGTTCATAGCATTACGACTCAGCGAGGACCATGGCGTCGTGTGCTAGCCGATTCGCGTATCACACAAGCCCATTGGAACCAACCAGGGGACGGCTTCACCGCTGCATGGTACTTGGATCACCACGACATTGAAGCATCAATAATCATCTCATCGTAACACTCGCGTCGTTGCTTACCAATAGCCAATGCCACATGTGCTAGGCGATTCGCGCATCACACAGGCCCCCCACCGTCCCCCCGTATGCATTTGTATTCACGGAACGGGACAAGCAAACTACCTTCCTGCCCACGCAGTGCTTGGATCGCCACGATACTAGACCACTTCCGTCGCATTACGACTCAGCCAGGACCATGGCATCGTGTGCTAGGCAATTCGTGCATCGCACAGGCCTTTCGGAACCAACCGAGGGACGGCTTCAAGGCCCATGGTGCTTGGATCGCCACAACATTGAAGAATCATCAATCGTCTCATTGCAACGCTCGCGTCGTTCCTTAACGAAAGCCAATGACACATGTGCTAGGGGATTCGCGCATCACGCATGCCCCCTACCGTCCCCCCGTATGCACGGAACGGGACAAACAAACTACCTTCCTGCCCACGCGGTGCTTGGATCGCCATAACACTAGACCACGTCCGTCGCATTATGACTCGGCGAGGACCATGGCGTCGTGTGCTAGGCGATTTGCACATCGCACAGGCACGTCGGAACCAACCGGGGGATGGCTTCGAGGCCGCATGGTGCTCGGAATGCCACGACATTGAAGCATTAGCAATTATCTCTTTGCAACGCCCGCGTCGTTGTTTAACGAAAGCAAATGCCACATGTACTAGGTGATTCGCGCATCACGCATGCCCCCCACCGTCCCCCCGTATGCACAGAACGGGACAGGCAAACTACCTTCCTACTCACGCGGTGCTTGGATCGCCACGACACTAGACCACGTCGGTCACATTACGACTCAACGAGGACCATGGCGTTGTGTGCTAGGCGATTCGCGCATCGCACAGGCCCGTCGAAACCAACCGGGGGACGGCTTCAAGGCCGCATGGTGCATGGATTGCCACGACATTGAAGCATCAACAATCGTCTCATCGCAACACATGCGTCGTTGCTTAACAAAAGCCAATGCCACATGTGCTAGGCGATTCGCGCATCATGCATGCCCCCCACCATCTCCTTGTATGCACCCGTATACTCGGAATGGGACAAGCAAACTACCTTCCTGCCCACGCGGTGCTTGGATCGCCATGACACTAGACCACGTCCGTCGCATTAAAAACTTAGCGAGGACCATGGCGTTGTGTGCTAGGCGATTCGCGCATCGTACAGGCCTATCGGAACCAACCGGGGGACGACTTCAAGCCCGCATGGTACTTGGATCGCCACGACATGGAAGCATCAGCAATCGTCTCATCACAACGCTCGCGTCGTTGCTTAACGAAAGCCAATGCCACATGTGCTAGGCGATTCGCGCATCACGCATGCCCCCCACCGCCCCCCTATATGCATGGAACGGGAAAAGCAAACTACTTTCCTGCCTACACGGTGCTTGAATTGCCACGACACTAGACCACGTCTGTCGCATTACGACTCAGCGAGGACCATGGCGTCGTGTGCTAGGCGATTCGTGCATCGCACAGGCACTTCGGAACCAACCGGGGGACGACTTCAAGGCCGTATGGTGCTTGGATCGCCATGACATTTAAACATCAACAATTGTCTTATCGCAACGCTTGCATCGTTGCTGTACAGAAACCGATGCCACATGTGCTAGGCGATTCTCGCATCACGCAGGCCCAATGACACATCGGGGGACGGGAATGTCCCCCAACGTGTACCTAGCCGACGACACGGGCATGGCTAGTTTTGTGCTTGGGCAACCACTCGCCCCCTCATTAGCCATCCCAATGACGTCGACGGTGTTGCGGCACCAAGATGGATAATGAGGGGCTAGGGAAGCCACCACGTTCCTCATTAGCCATCTTGGTGCGGCGCCAAGGGACATGCCGGGAGACGAGGGGCAGGGGTGGCACGGCCCCAACGCACTGGTATGCAACGCAATACCTCGGCATGATTCACTTGGTAGGCATTCCCGCCCACAATATAGCCCACGATATAGACCACAATGTGCCACAAAGTGCCCACAACATCCCCCCGCATGGCCCTCGACCAAGAGGCTTGACACTACACACCCCCTTATAATACATTTAGATGCAAAAACCCAAGTGACAGTAGTAGCGTACATTTTGCCAGAGATTCATAATGGGTGTTTTACATTATAAAAGGCCCCATATGGCATGATCTTCGTACCCAACTTGCTCCTTATTGATATCATATGATATCCAAATGCTTTAAAAAAAATTTCAAAAAAATATTTTTTAATATTTAATAATTACGAAAAATATGAATAAATCAGAAAAATAGTAGAAAAATCAGAAAAAATTATATTAAATCATACATTAATTTGTTAAATAATATTCAAAAATATTTTTTCTGAAAAACAAATTTTTAATATTTAAAAATTACGAAAATAGGAAAAAATCACAAAAAAATACTAGAAAATTCAAGAAAATTTATCTTAATTCATAGATTAATTAGTTTACATGATATTTGGCGTTACAATTTGTTTTGGATGGATTGGGAAACCGATTAATCGATTTCGCCTCACAAATGTGATGAATAGCTTGTCGGACAAGGCAAAAGTTTAGACTACTTCGTAGATTCGGAAATCACTTGTACAAGAATATCAATGTCTACATTCGTGTCATAATATATTTTGCACGCCCAATTCCCTCGAATGCTTAACATTGCCCGTCGTGCCCAACGTCCCCTACTAGTGCCAAAGCCGTCCCCCAATATCCCCCATCGTCCCCCAAGGGTACCCCCACCGTCCCCCAGCTGTGCCCTAATAGTGCCCCAGCCGTGCCCCAACAGTGCCCCCTGAGCAGCCCGCGTGCGCCACTTGG
The DNA here is from genome assembly GCA_037974665.1 of Ehretia macrophylla. Classification (NCBI taxonomy): domain Eukaryota; kingdom Viridiplantae; phylum Streptophyta; class Magnoliopsida; order Boraginales; family Ehretiaceae; genus Ehretia; species Ehretia macrophylla. The sequence continues at coordinate 68,623,656 of CM075766.1, read as the reverse complement.
TCGCACCATCATGCGGCACGGGCGCCCCATGCGCGCACCTTTGTGCTGCATGCGGGCCATATGTGCGCACCATCGTGCGGCATGGGCACCCCATGCGCTCACCATCGTGGGGCATGTGGGCCATATGCAAGCACCATCGTGCGGCTTGGGCGCCCTATGAGCACACCTTCGTGCAGCATGCGGGCCACATGCGCGAACCATCGTGCAGCATGCGTGCCCCATGCACGCACCTTCGTGCGGCATGCGCGCCCGATGAGCGCACCATTGGGCGGCATGGGCGCCCCATGCGCGCACCTTTGTGCTGCATGGGGGCCACATTCGCGCACCATCATGTGGCATGCGCGCCCCATGCGCGCACCATCGTGCGGCAAGGGCGCTCCATGCGCGAACCGTAGTGCCGCATGCGGGCTACATGCGCGAACCATCGTGGGGCATGCGCGCCTGATACGCGCACTATCGTACGGCATGGGCGCCCCATGCGCGTACCTTTGTGCGGCATGCAGGCCACTTGCGTACACCATCGTGCGGTATGCGCGCCCTATACGCCTACCATCGTGCGGCAAGGGCACACCATCTGCGCACCTTCGTGCGACATGGGCGCCAAATGCACGAACCTTCGTGCGGCATGCAGGCTACATGCGAGGACAATCGTGCGCCATTCGCTCCTGATGCGCGCACCATCGAGCGGCATTGGCGCCGCTTGTGCCCACCTTCGTGCGGCACGGGCGCCCCATGCGCGCATCGCTGTACGGCATGGGCGCCCCATGCGCGAATCGCTGTGCGGCATGGGTGCCCCATGCGCGCACCTTCGTGCGGTATGCAGGCCACATGCGCACACTATCGTGCATCATGCGAGCCCGATGCGGGCACCATCAAGCGGCATGGGCGCCGTATGTGCGCACCTTAGTGTGACATGCGGGCCACATGCACGCACCATCGAGCGGCATGGGCGACGCATGTGCGAACCTTCGTGCGGCATGCGCGAACCATCGTGCGGCATGGGCACCCAATGCGCGCATCGCTGTGCAGCATGGGCGCCCCATCTGTGCACCTTAGTGTGACATGTGGGCCACATGCGCGCACCATCGAGCAGCATGGGCGCCGCATGTACGCACCTTCGTGCGGCATACACACACCATAGTGCGGCATGGGCGCCCCATGCCCGCATCGCTGGGCGGCATGGGCTCCCCATGCATGCACCTTCGTCCGGCATGCGGGCCGCATGCGCGCACCATCGTGCTCCATGCGTGCCAGATGCGTGCACCATCGAGCGACATGGGCGCCGCATGTGCGCACCTTCGAGCGGCATGCGCGAACCATCGTGTGGCATGGGCACCCAA
>CM075766.1:68597316-68612316 GCA_037974665.1 Ehretia macrophylla | reverse complement strand
CGTCTCATCGCAACACTCGCGTCGTTGCTTAACAAAAGCCAATGCCACATGTGCTAGGCGATTCGCGCATCACGCATGCCTCCCACCGTCCCCCCGTATGCACGGAACGGGACAAGCAAACTACCTTCCTGCCCACGCGATGCTTGGATCGCCACGACATTGAAGCATCAACAATCGGCTCATCGCAACGCTCGAGTCGTTGCTTAACGAAAGCCAATGACACATGGGCTAGGCGATTCGCACATCACGCATGCCCCCCACCATCCCCCGGTATGCACGGATCGGTACAAGCAAACTACCTTCATGCCCAAGCGGTGCTTGGATCGCCACGACACTAGACCACGTCCGTCGCATTACGACTTAGCGAGGACCATGGCATCGTATGCTCGGCGATTCGCGCATCGCACAGGCACGTCGAAACCAACCGGGAGACGACTTCAAGGCTGCGTGGTGCTTGGATCGCCACGGCATTGAAGCATCAACAATTGTCTCATCGTAACGCTCGCGTCGTTGCTTAACAAAAGCCAATGCCACATGTGCTAGGCTATTCGCGCATCACGCAGGCCCAATGACACATCAGGGGACAGGAATGTCCCCCAACGTGTACCTAGCCGGCGGCACGGGGATGGCTAGTTTTGTGCTTGGGCAACCACTCACCCCTTCATTAGCCATCCCAATGACGTCGACTATGTTGCGGCACCAAGATGGATAATGAGGGGCTAGGGAAGCCACCACGTTCCTCATTAGCTATCCTAGTGCTGTGCCGAGGGACATGATGGGGGATGCGGGGCGAGGGTGGCACGGCCCCAACGTACGGGTATGCAATGCAATACCTCGGCGTGATTCACTCGGTAGGCATTCCTACCCACAATATTGCCCACGATATAGCCCACGATATAGCCCACAATGTGCCACGAAGTGCCCACAACGTCGCCCCGCATGGCCCTCAACCAGGAGGCTTGACACCACATACCCCCCTATAATACATTTAAATGCAAAAACCCAAGTGACAGCAGTAGCATACATTTTCCCAGAGATTCATAATGGGTGTTTTACACTATAAAAGGCCCCATAAGGCATGATCTTTGTAAAAAAACTTGCTCCTAATTGATATCATAAGATATCCAAATGCTTTAAAAAAAAAATTTTGAAAAACTATTTTTTAATATTTAAAAATTACGAAAAATATGAAAAAATAGTAGAAAAATCAGAAAAAAATTATATTAATTCATACATTAATTTGTTAAATGATATGCAAAAATATTTTTTCAAAAAATTAATTTTTAATATTTAAAAATTACGAAAAATAGGAAAAAATCACAAAAAATACTAGAAAATTCCAGAAAATTTATATTAATTCACAAATTAATTAGTTTACATGATATTTGGAGTTACAATTTGTTTTGGATGGATTGGAAAACCGATTAATCTATTTCGCCTCACAAATGTGACGAACTGTTTGTCGGACAAGGCAAAAGTTAAGACTACTTCGTAGATTCGGAAACCACTTGTACAAGAATATCAATGTCTACATTCGTGTCATAATACATTTTGCATGCCCAATTCCCTCGAATGCATAACATTGCCTGTCGTGCCCAACGTCCCCTAATAGTGCCGAAGCCGTCCCCCAACATCCCCATTCGTTCCTCAAGTGTACCCCCACCGTCCCCCAGATGTCCACCAACAGGGACCGAGCCGTGCCCCAACAGTGCACCAACAGCGCCCCTTGAGCGGCCCGAGCGCGCCACTTGCGTGCACCATAGTGTGGCACGGGCGCCCCACGCGCGCCCCTTCGTGCGGCATGCGGGCCACATGCGTGCACCATCGTGCGGCATGGGGGCCCCATGCCCGCACCATCGTGCGGCACACAGGCCACATGCAAGCACCATCGTGCAACAAGGGCGCACCATGCGCGAACCTTCTTGCGGCATGGGCGCCCCATACACGCACCGTCGTGCAGCATGCGCGCGCAATACGCCTACCATCGTGCGGCAAGCGCGCACCATCTGCGCACCTTCGTGTGGCATGGGCGTCCAATGCACGAACCTTCGTGCGTCATGCAGGCCACATGCGCGCACCATCGTGTGCCATGAGCGCCCGATGCGCGCACCATCGAGCGAAATCGGCGCAGCATGTGCGCACCATTGTGCGGCATGGGCGCCCCATGCGCGCATTGCTGTGTGGCATGGGTGCCCCATGCGCGCACCTTCGTGCGGCATGCGGGCCACATGCGTGCACCATTGTGCGCCATGCGCACCCAATGCGCGCACCATCGAGCGGCATAGGTGCCGCATGTGCGCACCTTTGTGTGGCATCGGCGCCCCATGCGTGCATCGCTGTGCGGCATGGGCGCCCCATGCACGCACCTTCGTGCAGCATGCGGGCCATATGCGCGCACCATCGTGCATTATGCGCGCCCGATGCGCGCACCATCGAGCGGCATGGGTGCCGTATGTGCGCACCTTCGTGCGGGATGCGCGCACCATCGTACGGCATGGGCGCCCCATGCGCGCATCGCTGTGCGGCATAGGAGCCCCATGCGCGCACCTTCGTGCGGCATGCAGGACACATGCGCGCACCATCGTGCGCCCGATGCGCACTCCATCGAGCGGCATGGGCGACGCATGTGCGCACCTTCGTGCGGAATGGGTGACCCATGCGCGCATCGCTGTGCGGCATGTGCGCCCCATGCGTGCACCATCGTGCGGCATGGGTGCCCCATGCGCTTATCGCTGTGCGGCATGGGCGCCCCATGCGCGCACCTTCATGCGGCATACGGGCCACATGCGCGCACAATCGTGCGGCATGGGAGCCCTATGCGCGCACCTTCGTGTGGCATGCGCGCACCATCGTGCGGCATGCGCCCCCCCTGCGCGCATTGCTTTGCGGCATGGGCGCCCCATACGCGCACCTTCGTGCGGCATGCGGGCCACATGCGCGCACCATCAAGCGGCATGGGCGACGCATGTGAGCACCTTCGTGCGGCATGCGCGCACCATCGTGCGGCATCGGTGCCCCCTGCGCGTATTGCTGTGCGGCATGGGCGCCCCATGCGCATACTTTTGTGCGGCATGCGGGCTACATGCGCGCACCATCGTTCGCCATGCGCGCCTGATGCCCGCACCATCGTGCGGCATGGGCGACGCATGTGTACAGATTCGTGCGGCATGCACGTACTATCGTACGGTATGGGCACCCCCTGCGAGCATCGCTGTGTGGCATGCGCGCCCCATGCGCCCATCTTCGTACGGCATGCGGTGTCACGCCCCAACCCGGCCTATAAAGGTTAGACTAGGGTGTGATCTAAACATTCAAGTCCTTTCACATTCTTAATCATTCTAGGTGGTTTAACACTTAACGTTTTATTCTAGACTCCAAATTTTTCTAGAAATCCGGCAGCATAACGGCTATAATTGGGCTCTTTGTTTTGACCTAAATTTTCTAACAGCCTCAGAACTTTCAATTCAAGTTCATTCCCGACTAGAATTTACTATTTAATCATCAATTGAATTGCCTATTGGTTATTTCGACGTCCCGTTTGATTTATAACCTAGCATGATACTATGTCTCGTTTGTCCATTTATTCTCGTTTCAAAATATACCTATTGATCATAGCTTATTAGCGAGTACCTGTTGAGATTGGATAAGTTCATTTGCCTATTCCTTAACTAAGCATCATAACCTATGATAGATACTAGTGATAATAAAAGCAAAAACGATCATAGTATGTCTAGTATCAGTCTACTTAATATAAGTACAAACCAAAATTAGACCCCAAATTACAACGGGGGTCTTTTACATTAGCAACAACAAGCAACATAAGATAAATAGTCTTCAAGCAGCACAAAATACACAAGTAGTCACGTTCATGCAAAACAACAATAACAGGCAATCACTCCAGGGGTTCATCATTAGGTACATTATCCTCATGTTCCTGTACCTGTTCTTCTTCACCTGAAATGATAAAAGAGGGTGAGTCCTTATGAACTCAGCGAGGGGGAACGAGAATTAAGTTTGAAACTCATTTTCCGGTTAAACTTATGAAAATCCCTTTTTCAAACATGAATACAACAGAAGTACAAGTACAGAAATACAAATACAGAAACAGGAATACCAGTCTTTCCTCCCCGAGGTTCTCTAGGATCCAAGCGGGAGTACTTATACATATAATGAAAGGATACGGTGAGCTTTTGCTCTCATATCAGATCCAGGATCAATTGTTGCGGCCGACTTCAAATCATCCCCCAAACACACCAGGTGGGGGTACTCCGGATGTACCCCAAAATCCTACGACCCAACTCTCCGAGGAAGTCTAGCCCCCAAGCGAGAGAGGGAATGGGACCATGGTGGTCACGGTATCACCGGCAAGCCCGATGCCGCCCGGCGTACGTGATCACTACCATGCCAACAGGAAAGGTTGCAACCTTGTATGCAATGCACATTTATGACAGGTAATATATATCACAGAAGGAGGACAACAAAGTAGGTCGCCTCCGGAGAGTCATAAGATTGCACATTGACAGATAAACAAGTAGGGCACGATAAGACAGGAATTTTCACTTGAAAGGCATATAGAGTTATATGAAAATTAAACGGGCAGCCATGTAACACATGTAAAACAGGCCATATAACTCATTAAGAAGCTCACGGGATCAAGTGATAAGTTTATGCAACAGGCGAGGATATCAAAGGGGTTTGGGTGCAAGAAAAGCTTATTTGTCAGCATGCAATGGCCTACTCACATTTGGAACTATAAAACATTTTACGGGCAGCCCACGCAACGTACATTTTCCACACAATAACCCCCGGTTAACAATTAACAAGAGTACCTAGTCATTAGGGTTCGCTTTTCATGCAAAATCGTGCGATCAAAACCCTAAATCAACTCAATCATCATTCCAAAGTCATGCATCGTCTCATTCAACATCCTCAACATTCAATACAGTCCACACAATATTCCAATACTACCATTCCAAGTAATTAGTACCACAAAAGAGGTTCAACAAGTTTTTCCCAAGCACATAGTCAATTGAAACCCTAACTGCAATAAGCTGTTTTCTCACAATAAACTGGGCAGGCAATTGAACTCCAAATTCAGTGAATAATATATCAAATTAAAGCTTAAGAAGTTAAATAAAATCAGAAACAAACCTTGCATTAATTGGAGTTCTGGATCGTTAGTTATAGCCAAAATGGTGGAACTGCTCAAAACTGTCCAGATTTGCCTATCCTTCGATATTGCATGATTTTGAGGTCCTTAGGTTCATTTTTTGCCTAAGCTTATTTCTGGCAAAAATGTCCACAACTCAAAAATCTAGCAGTACACAAATTTTCACGCATTTTGGATGTCGTTTGCTATGTCAAAATCATCTCGTTCCACACGGGCAGTAAATCTGCCAAACTGCTTCCTTTTTCTCGAAACTTTCCAGATTTAGCTATATTACGTGATTTTGCCATTTTGAGGGCCTTAGAGGCAAAATTTGACTTTGCTTATTTCTTCGAAAAGTGTTCAAAATTGGCCAAACTAGTCACCTAGGGATTTTCACGCAATTTCAACATCATTTGCTTAACCAAAAATTGCCTCGAACAGACGGGTCAGAAGCAGTCTCAAATTTCGACTTTGTCTAGTATCATTTTCAAGCCAAGTTATTGCCATGCATGGTTGTTTAAACTCATGAACGACCACATAGCTCAAGCACAGAAGCAAATACACACATTCATGGTCATGCATGTGAAGTTTTAAAGAGTTTTCCAAAGGTTTTGAACCCTCACCTTATCAAAACAAACAGGTAGATGCAGAATGTTCTTGAAAATGCACCAATGAAGCTTCTTTCTTGCTTTGGCCGAGAGAGAGAGCTTGTTTTCCTTTAATTCCCAACTGAGTTAGCAAGTGAGGAGGGTGTGCATGTGGTTGTAACCAAAAGAAATGGAAGAAATCTTAGCAAAGCATACCTAAGACCGAAATGGACAGATTTGTGAGCTTGTATGAGTTCTTCTTGCTTCTAGTTGCTTGGCTGATTTTCTTTTGCTTGTGGCTTGCTTGGCTGACTATGATATAATGAAGAGAAGCTATAGAAGTGGTAATGTGCAGCTAAAGTCGAGAGAAGAGAGAAATGAGAGGAAGAGAGAGAGAACCGAAAAAGAAATGAAGAAAGACAACAAATGAAGGCCTTGCAATTTTTGAGGTTGTGGTCAGTCCTTGGGCAGTCCAAATTCTGCATTCTTGTCTTCAATATGCTATTTTCAAATTGCTAGGATGGGCATGCAAAAGCTGGTCGGGTATGGTGAGGAAATGAGAGGAATTGAGCAATTATTTTAATGCCTTATGTCATTTTTTGTCTTTGCATGCATAGAATAAAATATGTTGCTAAATTTTCTTGCTCAAGAACAAGACATGGCCGGCTATTGCATGTGCCAATTCTGAATTTTGTGTCTTCTTTTGAGTCTTATTTTATTGTATTTTGGAAGTGCAAAAAAAAAAAAAAGAATAAAGCAAAAAGAATAAAGAATGTTTTGTTTTTGGTGCATTTTTGTCTTCTAGTGAAATGAATTTGGATTATTATATTGTTAGTGGATTTTGTAGGATTGTTTAATAGTCTAGTGCTTCGTGTAAGATGCTTTCTTAATTAGCGTGAAGACACGCTTTCCTAAGTTTAGGGCACGCACTTCGAGGTAGGACACGAACTACGACATGAACGCACGTTTTTCAAGTAAACGCACGTAACCCTATATGAATGCACGTAAACCAATGCAAGGCACGTAATTCAATGTAATGCACACAAATCAAGGTACGACTCTTAAACCTAGGTTAAGGTACGCAGTTCAAGGTTAGGGCACACAAAACGAGATAACACACGTATATCGAGGTCAGGGCACGTATTTCTAGGTACCGCACGTGAGTCGGGGATTAGGGCACACTATTCTAGGTCAAGGCACGTACGACGAGGTATGCACGAAAACCAAGATAGGACACGTAATCCAAGGTCGGTCATATAATTAAGGGTCTGTGGCACGCAAATCGAGGTAAGGCACATTATTCGGGGTCGGGCCTCACATCCTCCCCTCCTTAAAAGAATTTCGTCCCGCAATTCATTCTTGCCTATTGAGGTGATTCTTTCTACTCTGGTTCATCCCGTGTTTGGCGATCTCTTACCACCACCAATTCACTTCCTATGTTTCTCCAATCTTTTAGTTCGGTGTGACCTCTACATTTATAGTTCTTTTCTTTGAACGACTCTATTCTCCATTTGATATTAAGGTCAAGTTCATTAACTAAGGTTAGAGTCTTCAAACATAGTCATCAAAGTTGCATCGGTATTCTAACAATAGAACTGTAACTCCAAAATCATGACTCATGTTGTGTCAATCTCGCATTCATACCTCAAAAGGAATATCACTATAATTCCATGATCCTAGGGTGACATACGCTAATTTCAAGATGATAGATCTATATCAGATTTACATATTCTATCAACTAGCTTCAAAATTGTTAACACCTAGGACATACACGTGTTATGGATCGTTTCCACAATACGACTCTATTTTCAGGAAAAACTCTCCAAACAAACTGATCCATCTCAAATCGTCATCTATCGATGGTATTATAGCCCTTTTTATCTCGCAGGTACATTAGATTAGCAAATTTTCTAATGACTAGTCTCCCGATCATAGGCTCTTATTCTCTAACATCCTTTCCCAGCTTCGTTAACCTTCATGCCCGAAATCAAGGAGAAAGACTGTTGAGGTTCATGAAACTCAAACTCTAAGGTTTATTAAGTACCACCAACAAATTGCCATTGAAATTGCATGAGTAACTAATCATGTAGCACTAGTTCAACTCTTACAAGTAAAATTCATCAGCTTGTGATCCACAATTTATTTCCTTATTCGAATCTCTATCTTCAAGTCACGAAACTTCAGAATTTTCTTTTAATCTTATCCAAAACTCCTAAGGCGATTTGTTACAATCTCAAATAAATTCCCCTCACCTCAATTCAAGGTTACGTCATACTTAAGAAGACAATGGTCCTACCCATTTAGCGTCCTCCTCCTTCCTTCGAATACTTAATGCCCGCCAATATATCTTCGACATTAATGTTACTAAGCTGGGTTCATCGCCATGTAAGTGATATCAATGCTGTACCAGGTTACCGGTCGTACAACAACAATCCTAGGACTATAAATGGGTACCGAAATGATCTAGCTCATAAGACACTTACCATACTAATCCAAGTAGCTTGTTACACAAAATAACTTCAAGGCCGTGTCAACATAAGAATTATGACCACTAGGCATTCTTCAAGATAACCTAATAGAACTTCAAAAGTAATCAATTACTTATTTAACTATCACTACAAAATTCACCCCTCTTATTCGATGACCTCCATTCGAAGTTTTCAACAGCTAGTTTCTAGAAGTAAAATGGTGCACATAGATACGGTGGTCTAACAATAGTCCCTTGGGTCATCATGACTCTGATTCATCTCTATCTTACTTTCTTCGTTTACATGTTCAACTAGCTAAGATCATCAAGACTCATCGACCTTAGGTCCTAGGGTTCACCATGAATCATCATGCATACTCACTATTAGCTATTTAGGATTTCAAATCATACCCTAACAACTCCACTTGGCAACCAGATGTTTAATATCATTTCCATGGTTTATATAATAGGTCCATCGGTGTTACTTAGGGATATATGCTTCCTAATATCCTCTAGGAGATCCAAATAACGAGAGCTTAGAATGACTTACTTGTGGATTTACAGCTATGTTCGAGGGACGCGAAACTAATATCGGGTTTCGTAATATCATAAATATCCAACTTAGGACCTTTAGTAACGTTAGTCATTTAATGCATAATTCAATTACTTAAACTTCTATCCGACCTAACATTTTAGGTGTAATTTTCCGAACACGAGTTCTAGCTACGTAAATTCCTCGATTCCAACATCCTTATATCTTGTTATACTAAAGATTCATCAACCTGGTTAAACTTAGTCTCCAGAGTTGCCTACATGTCTTGAGGTTATCCATTGCTAAGTCACTCAAATACACTATCCATGTCTCAATAATCTAACCCCTAAAAGTAACTATCGTCAACTTCCACGAATTCATCTTTTAATTTCTAGGTTATGATCTCAACATTTAGTGAACTTGAAACTCGCTAGTATACACCATATCAAATTCATCAATGCTTAATTCCAATCATCTAAGGATTCGATCGTACAAGCATTTTGCCAACTTCTTAGATAGCCTATCAAGCCAATTTTAAGATGTGAGAAATGGATTCAAAGAAACCTCCAAGTCAACTTCCACTATCAACACATGAGAATATATACTACTCTACATATTTAATAGTATACCCTTATATCTAAGGAAGTAGTGTGTCTTCAAACTTTATACTTGAACCACAATAAGAAGAACGGTTTAACGGAAACAATAACTTCATAGCTATAAAATTGACAACTTAATCACAGGTATAGGTATTCCAAAAAATAATAATAATAATAATAATAAGAAACTTTACCTTAACAATTATACTCGTGCTACGCATTTTATACATATGCATATCCAATAATACCTACTATCCATCGAGTACCTGTGAAGATGCCAGAAATCTCTAATCGAGACTTTTCGTTCTTCCTGCATGAATTCACTTCCCTGAAAGTTCTAATCCTAACTATCTATGCATATAAACAGTCATTCATGGTTATATAACATGCACATGTATCAAGAAAGGAGTATAAAAGCATGCATGCATTATTGAGGGCACTAACGTGTCGGTGTGCATGACACATAATACATATAGTCCACAAAGGCACATAGTATTCAATTCTCAAAGCAATTAAAGCACATTAGCATACATTAACACATATAAACAAGACATCATAATTACCTTAGGGCTTCTACCCATGGTCCGAGAGTTGAACCCGACTAACGCCTAGTTAGTAAACTAAGCTCTGATACCATTCTTCTAAGGTGTCACGCCCCAACCCGGCCTATAAAGGTTAGACTAGGGTGTGATCTAAGCATTCAAGTCCTTTCACATTCTTAATCATTCTAGGTGGTTTAACACTTAACCTTTTATTCTAGACTCCAAATTTTTCTAGAAATCCGGCAGCATAACGGTTGTAATTGGGCTTTTTGTTTTCACCTAAATTTTCTAACAGTCACAGACCTTTCAATTCAAGTTCTTTGCCGACTAGAATTTTACTATTTAATCATCAATTGAATTACTTATTGGTTATTTCGACGTCCCGTTTGATGTATAACCTAGCATGATACTATGTCTCGTTTATCCATTTATCTTCGTTTCAAAATATATCTTGTGATCATAGTTTATTAGCGAGTATCTGTTGAGTTTGGATAAGTTCATTTGCCTATTCCTTAACTAAGCATCATAACCTATGATAGATACTAGTGATAATAAAAGCAAAAACGATCATAGTATGTCTAGTATCAGTCTACTTAATATAAGTACAAACCAAAATTAGACCCCAAATTACAACGGGGGTCTTTTACATTAGCAACAACAAGCAACATAAGATAAATAGTCTTCAAGCAGCACAAAATACACAAGTAGTCACGTTCATGCAAAACAACAATAACAGGCAATCACTCCAGGGGTTCATCATTAGGTACATTATCCTCATGTTCCTGTACCTGTTCTTCTTCACCTGAAATGATAAAAGAGGGTGAGTCCTTATGAACTCAGCGAGGGGGAACGAGAATTAAGTTTGAAACTCATTTTCCGGTTAAACTTATGAAAATCCCTTTTTCAAACATGAATACAACAGAAGTACAAGTACAGAAATACAAATACAGAAACAGGAATACCAGTCTTTCCTCCCCGAAATTCGCTAGGATCCAACCGGGAGGACTTATACATATAATGAAAGGATACGGTGAGCTTTTGCTCTCATATCAGATCCAGGATCAATTGTTGCGGCCGACTTCAAATCATCCCCCAAACACACCAGGTGGGGGTACTCCGGATGTACCCCAAAATCCTACGACCCAACTCTCCGAGGAAGTCTAGCCCCCAAGCGAGAGAGGGAATGGGACCATGGTGGTCACGGTATCACCGGCAAGCCCGATGCCGCCCGGCGTACGTGATCACTACCATGCCAACAGGAAAGGTTGCAACCTTGTATGCAATGCACATTTATGACAGGTAATATATATCACAGAAGGAGGACAACAAAGTAGGTCGCCTCCGGAGAGTCATAAGATTGCACATTGACAGATAAACAAGTAGGGCACGATAAGACAGGAATTTTCACTTGAAAGGCATATAGAGTTATATGAAAATTAAACGGGCAGCCATGTAACACATGTAAAACAGGCCATATAACTCATTAAGAAGCTCACGGGATCAAGTGATAAGTTTATGCAACAGGCGAGGATATCAAAGGGGTTTGGGTGCAAGAAAAGCTTATTTGTCAGCATGCAATGGCCTACTCACATTTGGAACTATAAAACATTTTACGGGCAGCCCACGCAACGTACATTTTCCACACAATAACCCCCGGTTAACAATTAACAAGAGTACCTAGTCATTAGGGTTCGCTTTTCATGCAAAATCGTGCGATCAAAACCCTAAATCAACTCAATCATCATTCCAAAGTCATGCATCGTCTCATTCAACATCCTCAACATTCAATACAGTCCACACAATATTCCAATACTACCATTCCAAGTAATTAGTACCACAAAAGAGGTTCAACAAGTTTTTCCCAAGCACATAGTCAATTGAAACCCTAACTGCAATAAGCTGTTTTCTCACAATAAACTGGGCAGGCAATTGAACTCCAAATTCAGTTAATAATATATCAAATTAAAGCGTAAGAAGTTAACTAAAATCAGAAACAAACCTTGCATCAATTGGAGTTCTGGATCGTTAGTTATAGCCAAAATGGTGGAACTGCTCAAAACTGTCCAGATTTGCCTATCCTTCGATATTGCATGATTTTGAGGTCCTTAGGTTCATTTTTTAGCCTAAGCTTATTTCTGGCAAAAATGTCCACAACTCAAAAATCTAGCAGTACACAAATTTTCACGCATTTTGGATGTCGTTTGCTATGTCAAAATCATCTCGTTCCACACGGGCAGTAAATCTGCCAAACTGCTTCCTTTTTCTCGAAACTTTCCAGATTTAGCTATATTACGTGATTTTGCCATTTTGAGGGCCTTAGAGCCAAAATTTGACTTTGCTTATTTCTGCCAAAAGTGTTCAAAATTGGCCAAACTAGTCAACTAGGGATTTTCACGCAATTTCAACATCATTTGCTTAACCAAAAATTGCCTCGAACAGACGGGTCAGAAGCAGTCTCAAATTTCGACTTTGTCTAGTATCATTTTCAAGCCAAGTTATTGCCATGCATGGTTGTTTAAACTCATGAACGACCACATAGCTCAAGCACAGAAGCAAATACACACATTCATGGTCATGCATGTGAAGTTTTAAAGAGTTTTCCAAAGGTTTTGAACCCTCACCTTATCAAAACAAACAGGTAGATGCAGAATGTTCTTGAAAATGCACCAATGAAGCTTCTTTCTTGCTTTGGCCGAGAGAGAGAGCTTGTTTTCCTTTAATTCCCAACTGAGTTAGCAAGTGAGGAGGGTGTGCATGTGGTTGTAACCAAAAGAAATGGAAGAAATCTTAGCAAAGCATACCTAAGACCGAAATGGACAGATTTGTGAGCTTGTATGAGTTCTTCTTGCTTCTAGTTGCTTGGCCGAATTTCTTTTGCTTGTGGCTTGCTTGGCTGACTATGATATAATGAAGAGAAGCTATAGAAGTGGTAATGTGCAGCTAAAGTCGAGAGAAGAGAGAAATGAGAGGAAGAGAGAGAGAACCGAAAAAGAAATGAAGAAAGACAACAAATGAAGGCCTTGCAATTTTTGAGGTTGTGGTCAGTCCTTGGGCAGTCCAAATTCTGCATTCTTGTCTTCAATATGCTATTTTCAAATTGCTAGGATGGGCATGCAAAAGCTGGTCGGGTATGGTGAGGAAATGAGAGGAATTGAGCAATTATTTTAATGCCTTATGTCATTTTTTTGTCTTTGCATGCATAGAATAAAATATGTTGCTAAATTTTCTTGCTCAAGAACAAGACATGGCCGGCTATTGCATGTGCCAATTCTGAATTTTGTGTCTTCTTTTGAGTCTTATTTTATTGTATTTTGGAAGTGCAAAAAAAAAAAAAAGAATAAAGCAAAAGAATAAAGAATGTTTTGTTTTTGGTGCATTTTTGTCTTCTAGTGAAATGAATTTGGATTATTATATTGTTAGTGGATTTTGTAGGATTGTTTAATAGTCTAGTGCTTCGTGTAAGATGCTTTCTTAATTAGCGTGAAGACACGCTTTCCTAAGTTTAGGGCACGCACTTCGAGGTAGGACACGAACTACGAGATGAACGCACGTTTTTCAAGTAAACGCACATAACCCTATATGAATGCACGTAAACCAATGCAAGGCACGTAATTCAATGTAATGCACACAAATCAAGGTACGACTCTTAAACCTAGGTTAAGGTACGCAGTTCAAGGTTAGGGCACACAAAACGAGATAACACACGTATATCGAGGTCAGGGTACGTATTTCTAGGTACCGCACGTGAGTCGGGGATTAGGGCACACTATTCTAGGTCAGGCACGTACGACGAGGTATGCACGAAAACCAAGATAGGACACGTAATCCAAGGTCGGTCATATAATTAAGGGTCTGTGGCACGCAAATCGAGGTAAGGCACATTATTTGGGGTCGGGCCTCACATGCGGGCCACATGGGCGCACCATCGTGCGACATGCGCGCCCGATGCGCGCACCATCGAGAGGCATGGGCGCCGCATGTGCGCACCTTCCTGCGGCATGCGGGCACCATCGTGCGGCATGGGTACCCCATGCGTGCATCGCTGTGCGGCATGGGCGCCCCATGTGCGTACCTTCCTTCGGCATACGGGCCACATGCACGCACCATCGTGCGGCATGCGCGCCCGATGCGTGCACCATCGCTCAGCATGGGAGGCCCATGCGCGCACCTTCGTGCGGCATGCGGGCCACATGCGCACACCAGAGTGCGCATGAGCGCCCCATGTGCGCACCATCTTGAGGCTTGGGCGCCCCATGCGTGACACCACTGCACCCCAACTGCTTGCCAAGTCGTGGCCCAATTGCATGCAATCATTAACCATCCGAGGCCACAAGTAGGTGGCCCAAGTAGGTGCCCTAAGTAGGTGCCCCATCAGAGTCCCAATCGGGCGCCGTCGTGCAACACCGTGTGCAGTCGTGCCGCAACCGTTCACCAACGTGCCCAACCGTGCCGAAGATAGGGGCAACATAACCTCAGTCACCGTTAATGCTAAGGGAAGAACGTTAGGCACCTCGGAGGGCCGGCAACACACAAGGTCGGATTCAAATTTTTTGCCATCTCTTACGAAGCGAGCATAGGCTATCTAATACCTGGGCACTTGAGGCGATGCGCGGGGTCGGCCAGCAGTGGGCCCGTTAGCACTTGGGCATAGCACATAGCACTTAGGCATCATTGGGCATAGCACTTGGGTGCACATAGCACTTGGGCATAGAGCTTGGGCGAACATAGCACTTGGGCATAGAGCTTGGGTGAACATAGCACTTGGGCGTCAATGGGCATAGCACATAGCACTTGGGTATAGCAATTGGGTATAGCACTTTGGGTGCACATAGCACTTGAGCATAGAGCTTGGGTGAACATAGCACTTGGGCATAGAGCTTGGGTGAACATAGCACTTGGGCGTCAATGGGCATCGCACATAGCACTTGGGTATAGCACTTTGGGCATTCGCGCGTCGACACTTGGGATTGGGCATAGCACTTAGCACTTAGGCATCCTTGGGCATAACACTTAGCGCTTGGGCATCCTTCGGCATAGCACTTAGCACTTAGCACTTGGGCATCCTTGGGCATAGCACTTAGTACTTGGGCATGATTGGGCATCATTGGGCATAGCACTTGGGTA
>CM075766.1:68587316-68592316 GCA_037974665.1 Ehretia macrophylla | reverse complement strand
CATGACACTAGACCATGTCCGTCGCATTACGACTAAGCGAGGACCATGGCTTTGTGTGCTAGGAAATTCGCGCATCGCACAGGCCTGTCGGAACCAACTGGGGGACGGCTTCAAGGCCCCATGGTGCTTGGATCACCACGAAATTGAAGCATCAGCAATCCTCTCATCGCAACGCTCACATCGTTGCTTAACGAAAGATAATGCCACATGTACTAGGTGATTCGCGCATTACGGATGCCCCCCACCGTCTCCCCGTATGCAGGGAACGAGACAAGCAAAGTACCATCCTGCCCACGCGGTGCTTGGATCGCCATGATACTAGACCACGTTCGTCGCATTACGACTCACCGAGGACCATGGCGTCGTGTGCTAGGCGATTCGCGCATCGTACAGGCACGTCAGAACCCACTGGGGGACGGCTTCAAGGCCGCATGGTGCTTGGATCTCAACGACATTGAAGCATCAACAATCATCTCATTGTAACGCTCGCGTCATTGCTTAACGAAAGCCAATGCCACATGTGCTAGACGATTCGCGCATCACGCATGCCCCCCACCGTCCCCCTGTATGCTCCCGTATTCACGGAATGGAACAAGCAAACTACCTTCCTGCCCACGCGATGGTTGGATCGCCACGACACTAGACCACGTCCGTCGCATTACGACTCAGCGAGGACCATGGCGTCGTATGCTAGATGATTCGCGCATCGCACAGGCCCGTCGGAACCAACCGGGAACGACTTCAAGGCCGCATGGTACTTGGATCGCCACAACATTGAAGCATCAACAATCGTCTCATCACAATGCTCGCGTTGTTGCTTAACGAAAGCCAATGACAGATGTGCTAGGCAATTCGCGCATTACGCATGCCCCCCATTGTCCCCCCGTATGCACGGAACGGAACAAGCAAACTACCCTCCTACCCACGCAGTGCTTGAATCGCCACGACACTAGACCACGTCCATCGCATTACGACTCAGCGAGGACCATGGCGTCGTGTGCTAGGCCATTCGCGCATCGCAAAGGCATGTCGGAACTAGCCGGGGGACGACTTCAAGGCCGCCTAGTGCTTGGATCACCACGACATTGAAGTATCAACAATCGTCTCATCGCAACGCTCGAGTCGTTGCTTAATGAAAGCCAATGCAACATGTGCTAGGCGATTCGCGCATCACGCATGCCCCCCACCGTCCCCCTTGTATGCACCTATATTTGCGGAACAGGACAAGCAAACTACCTTCCTTCCCACGCGGTGCTTGGATCACCACGACACTAGACCACGTCCGTCGCATTACGACTCAGCGAGGACCAAAGCGTCGTGTGCTAGGCGATTCGCGCATCGTATAGGCCCGTCGAAAACAACTGGGCGACGACTTCTAGGCCACATGGTGCTTGGATCGTAACGACTTTGAAGCATCAGCAATCGTCTCATCGCAACACTCACGTTGTTGCTTAACGAAAGCCAATGCCACATATGCTAGGCGATTCGCGCATCGCGCATGCCCCCCGCCGTCCCCCTATATGCACGAAATGGGACAAGCAAACTACCTTCCTGCCCACGCGGTGCTTGGATCGCCACGACACTCGACCACGTCCGTCGTATTACGACTCAGCGGGGACCATGGCGTCGCGTGCTTGGCAATTCGCGCATTGCACAGGCCCGTCGGAACCAACAGGGGGACGACTTCAAGGCCGCATGGTACTTGGATCGCCACAACATTGAAGCATCAACAATCGTCTCATCACAATGCTCGCGTTGTTGCTTAACGAAAGCCAATGCCACATGTGCTAGGTGATTTGCGCATCACGTATGCCCCCCACCGTCCCCCAATATGCACGAAACGGGACAAGCAAACTACCTTCATACCCAAGCGGTGCTTGGATCGCCACGACACTAGACCACGTCCGTCGCATTACAACTCAGCGAGGACCATGGGGTCGTGTGCTAGGCGATTCGCACATCGCACAGACACATTGGAACCAACTGGGGGACGGCTTCAAGGCTGCATGGTGCTTGGATCGCCACAACATTGAAACATCAGTAATTGTCTCATCGTAACGCTCGCGCCGTTGCTTAACGAAAGCCAATGCCATATATGCTAGGCGATTCGCGCATCACGCATGCCCCCCACCGTCCCCCCGTATGCACGGAACGGGACAAGCAAACTACCTTCTTGCCCACGCAGTGCTTGGATCGCCACGACACTTGACTATGTCCGTCGCATTACAACTCAGCGAGGACAATGGCGTCGTGTGCTAGGCGATTCACGCATCGTACAGGCACGTTGGAACCAACTAGGGGACGACTTCAAGGCCGCATGGTGCTTGGATCGCCACGACATTGAAACATCAACAATCGTCTCATCGCAATGCTCGCGTCGTTGCTTAACAAAAGCCAATGCCACATATGCTTGGCAATTCTTGCATCACGCAGGCCAAATGACACATTGGGCGACGGGAATGGCCCCCAATGTGTACCTAGCCGGCGGTACGGGGATGGCTAGTTTTGTGCTTCGGCAACCACTCGCCCCTTCATTAGCAATACCAATGACGTCGACGGTGTTGCGGCACAAAGATGGATAATGAGGGGCTAGGGAAGCCACCACGTTCCTCATTAGCCATCCTTGTGCCGCGCCGAGGGACATGCTGGGGGACGCGGGGCGGGGGTGGAACGGCCCTAACGCACGGGTATGCAACGCAATACCTCGCCGTGATTCACTCGGTAGGCATTCCCGCCCACAACATAGCCCACGATATAGCCCACAATGTGCCACAAAGTGCCCACAACGTCCCGCAGCATGGCCTTCGACCAGGAGGCTTGACACCACATGCCCCCCTATAATACATTTAAATGCAAAAACCCAAGTGACAGCAGTAGCATACATTTTGCCAGAGATTCATAATGGGTGTTTTACACTATAAAATGCCCCATAAGGCATGATCTTTGTACCCAACTTGCTCCTAATTGATATCATATTATATCCAAATGCTTTTAAAAAAAATTTTTGAATTTTTTTTTATATTTAATAATTACGAAAAATATGAAAAAATTAGAAAAAATAGTAGAAAAATCAGAAATAATTATATTAATTCAAACATTAATTTGTTGAATAATATTCAAAAATATTTTTTTTGAAAAATTAATTTTTAATATTTAAAAATTACAAAAATAGGAAAAAATCACAAAAAATACTAGAAAATTCAGGAAAATTTATATTAATTCATAGATTAATTAGTTTACATGATATTTCGCGTTACAATTTGTTTTGGATGGATTGGAAAACTGATTAATCTATTTCGCCTCGCAAATGTGACGAACAGCTTGTCGGACAAGGCAAAAGTTAAGACTTCTTTGTAGATTCGGAAATCACTTGTACAAGAATATCAATGTCAACATTCGTGTCATAATACATTTTGCATGCCCAATTCCCTCGAATGCTTAACATTGCCCATCGTGCCCAACGTCCCCAACTAGTGCCGAAGCTGCCCCCCAACATCCCCCATTGTCCCCCAAGTGTACCCCCACTGTCCCCCAGATGTGCACCAACCGTGCCCCACCCGTGCCCCAACAGCGCCCCTTGAGCGGCCCGAGCACGCCACTTGCGCGCACCATCGTGCGGCACGGGCGCCCCATGCGCGCACCTTCGTGCGGCATTGGGGCCACATGCGCGCACCATCGTGCGGCATGGGCGCCCCATGCGAGCACCATCGTGTGGCAAGCGGGCCACATGCAAGAACCATCGTGAGGCAAGGGCGCACCATGCGCGCAACTTCGTGCGGCATGGGCGCCCTATGCACGCACCATCGTGCGGCATGCGGACCGTATGCGTGCACCATAGTGCGGCATGAGCGCCCGATGAGTGCACCATCGCGCGACATGGGCACCCCATGCGCGCACCTTCGTGCGGCATTAGGGCCACATGCGCGCACCATCGTGCGGCATCCGCGCCCCATCGTGCAGCATAGGCGCACTATGTGCGCACCTTCGTGCGGCATGGGCGCCCAATGCACACACCATCGTGCGACATGCGGGTCACATGCGCTCACCATCGTGGGGCATGCGCGCCCGATGAGCGTACCATCGTGCGACATGGGCGCCCCATACGCGCATCTTTGGGCGGCATGCGGGCCACATGCGTGTACCATTGTGCGGCATGCGCGCACTATACGCCTACCATCGTGCAGCGAGGGCGCACAATTAGCGCACCTTCGTGTGGCATGGGCGCCCAATGAACGAATCTTCGTGCGGCTTGCGGGCCACATGCGTGCACCATCGTGCGGCATGCACACCCGATGCGCGCACCATCGAGCGGCATGGGTGCCCCATGTGCGCACTATCGTGCGATATGTGCGCAACATCATGCTCCATGGGCGCCCCATGCGCGCATCGCTGTGAGGCATGGGCGTCCCATGCGCGCACATTCGTGCGGCATGGGTGTCACATGAGTGCACCATCGTGCGCTATGCGTGCTTGATGCGCGCACTATCGAGCGGCATGGGCAGCGCATGTGCGCACTTTCTTGCGGCATGCGCGCACAATCGTACGGCATGGGAAACCCACACGCGAATCGCTGTGCGGCATGGGCACCCCATGCGCGCACCTTCGTGCGGCAGGCGGGCCACATGCGCGGACCATCGTGCGGCATGCGTACCCGATGGGCGCACAATTGCGCGCATAGGAAGCCCATGCGCGCACCTTCGTGCGGCATGGGCGGCCACATGCGCTCGCCAGAGTGCGCATGAGCGCCCCATACACGCACCATCGTGAGGCACGGGCGCCCCATACGTGCACCTTTGTGCGGCATGGGTGCCACATGCGCGCACCATCGTGCAGTATGTGCGCACCATCGAGCGGCATAGGCCCCCCATGCGCGCACCTTCGTGCGACATGCGGGCCACATGTGCTCACCATCGTTCGTCATGGGCGCCGCATGCGCGCGCCAAGTAGGTGCCCCAAGTAGGTTCCCCAAGTACGTGCCCCATCGGAGCCCTATTCATGCG
>CM075766.1:68557316-68582316 GCA_037974665.1 Ehretia macrophylla | reverse complement strand
TGCTCGCGTCGTTGTTTAACGAAAGCCAATGCCACATGTGCTAGGCAATTCGCGCATCACGTATGCCCTCCACCATCCCCCTGTATGCAACTATATTCAGGGAACGGGACAAGGAAAGTACCTTCCCGCCCACGCGGCGCTTGGATCGCCACGACACTAGACCACGTCCGTCGCATTACGACTCAGCGAGGACCATGGCGTCATATGCTAGGCGATTCGCGCATCACACAGGCCTGTCATAACCAATTGGGGGATGGCTTCAAGGCCCCATGGTGCTTGGATCGCCATGACATTGAAGCATCATCAATCGTCTCATCGCAACGCTCGCGTCGTTGCTTAACAAAAGCCAATGCCACATGTGCTACGCGATTCGCGCATCACGCATGCCCCCCACCGTCTCCCCGTATGCACGGAATGGGACAAGCAAACTACCTTCTTTCCCACGCGGTGCTTGGATCTCCACGACACTAGATCACGTCCGTCGCATTACGACTCAGCGAGGACCATGGCGTCGTGTGCTAGGCGATTCGCGCATCGCAAAGGCACGTCGGAACCAAACGGGGGACGACTTCAAGGCCGCATGGTGCTTGGATTGCCACGCCATTGAAGCATCAACAATCGTCCCATCGCAACGCTCGCATCGTTGCTTAATGAAAGCCAATGCCACATGTGCTAGGCAATCCGCGCATCCCGCCTGCCCCCCACCGTCCCCCCGTATGCACAGAACGGGACAATACCCTTCCATGACCACCGTCCTGCTATCTTTATCGACCAACACCCTTTGTGGGATCTAGGTTAGCACGCAGTTGGGCACCGTAACCCGGCTTCCGGTTCATGCCGCATTGCCAGTTCTGCTTACCGAAAATGGCCGACTTGGAGCTCTTGATTTCGTGGCATGGCTCAATGAACTAGCCGCGCCATCCTATCTATTTAAAGTTTGAGAATAGGTCGAGGGCGTTGCTTCCCCGATGCCTCTAATATTTGGCTTTACCCAATAGAACTCGCACGCGAGCTCCAGCTATCTTGATAGAAACTTCGGAGGGAACCAACTACTAGATTGTTCGATTAGTCTTTCGCCCCTATACCCAAGTCAGTTGAACGATTTGCACGTCAGTATCGTGGCGGGCCTCCACCAGATTTTCCTCTGGCTTCGCCCTGCTCAGGCATAGTTCACCTTCTTTCGGGTCCCGACAGGTATGCTCACACTCGAACCCTTCTCAAAAGATCAAGGTCGGTCAGCGGTGCACCCCCCGGGGGGGATCCCACCAATCAGCTTCCTTGCGCCTTGCGGGTTTACGCACCCGTTGACTCACACACAAGTCAGACTCCTTGTTCCGTGTTTCAAAATGGGTCGAATGGGGAGCCCGCATGCCAACACCGGGAGCGCGCAGATGCCGAAGCACGCCGAATGCGCGCGCTGCCCCGCCACGATCGAGGCGATGGCGTTTCGCAGGCATATCTACTGCCTGGGCTTTGGCCGCGCACCGAGCCGATCGGCGGACTGGCTCTCGTTATTCTGCATACGACTGGGGCACATCACCGACGCCCATCCGCTTCTCTACCGACAATTTCAAGCACTCTTTGACTCTCTTTTCAAAGTTGTTTTCATCTTTCCCTCGCGGCACTTGTTCGCTATCGGTATCTCGCGCGTATTTAGCCTTGGACGGAATTTACCGCCCGCTTAGGCCTGCATTCCCAAACAACCCGACTCGTCGATAGCGCCTCATGGTGCGACAGTGTCCGGGCACGACGGGGCCCTCACCCTCTCTTGCGCCCCTTTCCAAGGGACTTGGGCCCGGTCCGCCGCTGAGGACGTTTCTCTAGACTATAATTCGGACGACGAAGCCGCCCGATTCTCAAGCTAGGCTGTTCCCGGTTCGCTCGCCGTTACTAAGGGAATCCTTGTAAGTTTCTTTTCCTCCGCTTGTTGATATGCTTAAACTCAGCGGGTAATTCTGCCTGACCTGGGGTCGCGGTCGTAGCGCATAGCGCCGGAGGGTCTATCTTTAGTCCCGCACGCGCGATAGGACGACGCACGACAACTTGCTAGTTGAATGGACCAACCACCACTTGTCGTGACGTCGGTTGCGCCGGACTCGTATTTCGGCCAACCGCGCCTTGAGACACGGCAAGCCACAATCCGTCCCTATGCACGAACCCGATAACCCAATGTTGGGGCATAGGGTGGGGGGTGACACGATACGTGACGCCCAGGCAGACGTGCCCTCGGCCTAACGGCTTCGGGTGCAACTTGCATTCAAAGACTCGATGGTTCACGGGATTCTGCAATTCATACCAAGTATCACATTTTGCTACGTTCTTTATCAATGCAAGAGCTGAGATATCCGTTGCCGAGAGTTGTTTTCCTTTCGTAAGGGACCTAGGCCAAACGCAGCACATCGCGGAAGGGGCACGGATAGGCTGGCCCCCAATTTTTGTTTTCCTTGGCGCATTTCGCGCCGGGGATCGTTGTTTGCGGGGCGCGTTTGCCACGACTCAGGACCGGCGCGCGGGCTGGGGACGAGCCGCCTCCCCAGCGTCGGCCCCACGTTGTTTAAACAGGTTCACAGGTTGTTCTACCTTCACAGGGTTCGACAATGATCCTTCTGTAGGTTCATCTACGGAAACCTTATTACGACTTTGCCTTCCTCTAAATGATAAGGTTCAGTGGACTTCTCGCGACGTCTTGGGCAGCGAACTGCCCACGTCTCCGCGATCCAAATACTTTATCTGATCATTCAATCGGTAGGAGCGACGGGTAGTGTGTACAAAGGGTAGGGACGTAGTCAACGCGAGCTGATGACTCGCGCTTACTAGGAATTCCTCATTCAAGACCAACAATTGCAATGATCTATCCCTATCGTGATGAAATTTCAAAGATTACCCGAGCCTGTCGGCCAAGGCTATAGACTCGTTGAATACATCAGTGTAGCACGCGTGCAGACCAGAACATCTAACGGCATCACAGACCTGTTATTGCCTCAAACTTCTGCGGCCTAAAAGGTCGTAGTCCCTCTAAGAAGCTAGCTGTGGAGGGATACCTTCGCATAGCTAGTTAGCAGGCTGAGGTCTCGTTCGTTAACAAAATTAACCAGACAAATCGCTCCACCAACTAAGAACGACCATGCACCACCACCCATAGAATCAAGAAAGAGCTCTTAGTTTGTCAATCCTTACTATGTCTGAACCTGGTAAGTTTCCCCATATTGAGTCAAATTAAGCCGCATGCTCTACTCCTGGTGGTGCCTTTCCATCAATTCCTTTAAGTTACAGCCTTGCGACCATACTCCCCCCGGAACCCAAAAACTTTGATTTCTCATAAGGTGCCAGTGGAGTCCTAAAAGCAACATCCGCCGATCCCTGGTCGACATCGTTTATGGTTGAGACTAGGACGGTATCTGATTGTCTTCGAGCCCCCAACTTTCGTTCTTGATTAATGAAAACATCATTGGCAAATGCTTTTGCATTATTCGTCTTTCATAAATCCAAGAATTTCACCTCTGACTATGAAATAAGAATGCCCCCGATTGTCCTTGTTAATCATTACTCTGATCGCGAAGGCCAACTCAATAGGATCGAAATCCTATAATGTTATCCCATTCTAATGTATATAGAGCGTAGGCTTGCTTTGAGCACTTTAATTTCTTCAAAGTAACAGTGCCGGAGGCACGACCCGGCCAGTTTAGTCCAGGAGCGCATCGCCGACAGAAGGGACGAGATGACTGGTGCACACCTAAGGCGGACCGGCCGACCCATCCCAAAGTCCAACTACGAGCTTTTTAACTGCAACAACTTAAATATACGCTATTGGAGCTGGAATTACCGCGGCTGCTAGCACCAAACTTGCCCTCCAATGGATCCTCGTTAAGGGATTTAGATTGTACTCATTCCAATTACCAAACTCTTTGAGCCCGGTATTGTTATTTATTGTCACTACCTCCCCGTGTCAAGATTGGGTAATTTGCACGCCTACTGCCTTCCTTGGATGTGGTAGCTGTTTCTCAGGCTCCCTCTATTCTCCGTCACCCATCACCACCATGGTAGGTCACTATCCTACCATCGAAAGTTGATAGGGTAGAAATTTGAATGATGCATCGTTGGCACGAGGGTCATGCGATCCGTCGAGTTATCATGAATAATCGCACCAACAGGCACAGCCCGCGTCGACCTTTTATCTAATAAATGCATCTCTTCCAGAAGTCGGGGTTTGTTGAACGTATTAGCTCTAGAATTACTACGGTTATCCGAGTAGTAGATACCATCAAACAAACTATAACTGATTTAACAACCCATTCGCAGTTTCACAATCTGAATTAGTACATACTTACACATGCATGGCTTAATCTTTGAGACAAGCATATGACTACTGGCATGATCAACCAGGTAGCATTCCTCACCGATGCCGGCGTTGCACGAGGCACATCGTCCCTTAAGGGTCGACGGCTCGAGACGAGCACACAACCGTCGTACGCGATTAGCGACGAACGTAGATTTTGGGCAAAGAGAGGCCAAGGACCCCATACCATCATGGTGTACCACATTCGAGAGATCAAGTGACACCCCACGAGCCTCGTGTGCCGCACTTGTTGGAGTGAGCAGCGTGGACCACGGGACGTGCTTAGGGGTTCACCCCATATCGTCCACGGAGGCAGACGCAAGGCAAAAGATGGACGATGTGACTTTAGACTGCCTTCTTTGTAGGTACGCAACACAGGAAACCGACCTACCGACCGAGGCAACGTAAGCACTCGTCCCGCGAATGAAGAGGCAAGCAGGGGCGGACGTTGCTGCTCAAGCAGGGATCCAACCGACCCACACAAGCCGACCACCACTCACGCGCTATCACGTTCGCTATGCCCAGACCACCAAGCCGATAACCGCCCCACCGTCTAGGCAAACGAAGCCCTTCAGGAGAACGGAACCGACGAGATGGTCCGAGCACGCACCGCTAGGCACGAAGAATTTCTGAGGGACACGGGACGGGACCAGCACGAGGTGCATGACCAGGCCGCACGTCGCAAGCTTAAGGGCCTACTTCGTGGTGCCCGACCATGCACCGATTGCACGCAACTGAGGTACCAACCGAAAGCGGACTTCCTGCCCACGCAGTGCTTGGATCGCCACGACACTAGACCACGTCCGTCGCATTACGACTAAGCGAGGACCATGGCGTCGTGTGCTAGGCGATTCGCGCATCGCGCAGGCCAGTGGGAACACATCGGGGGACGGCTTCGAGGCAGCATGATGCTTGGATCGCCACCACATTGAAGCATCAGCAATCGTCTCATCACAACGCTTGTGTCGTCACTTAACGAAAGCCAATGCCACATGTGCTAGGAGATTCGCGCATCACGCATGCCCCCCACTGTCCCTCTGTATGCACCAGTATGCACGGAACGGGACAAGAACACTATCTTCCTTCCTACGCGGTGCTTGGATCGCCACGACACTAGACCACGTTCTTCGCATTACGACTCAGCGACGACCATGGCGTCGTGTACTAGGCGATTCGTGCATCGCGCAGGCCCATACGAGCACACCGGGGGACGGCTTCGAGGCCGCACGGTGCTTGGATCACCACGACATTGAAGCATCAGCAGTCGTCTCATCGCAACGCTCGCGTCATTTCAACGAAAGTCAATGCCACATGTGCTAGGCGATTAGTGCATCACCCATGCCCCCCACCGTCCCCCTGTATGCACCTGTATTCACGGAACGGGACAAGAAAAATACATTCCTGCCCACGCGATGGTTGGATCGTCACGACACTAGACCACGTCCGTCGCATTATGACTCAACGAGGACCATGGCATCGTGTGCTAGGCGATTCGCGCATCGCGCAACGCACAGGCACGTCAGAACCAACCGGGGGATGGCTTCAAGGCCGCATGGTGCTTCGATCACCACGACATTGAAGCATCAGTAATCGTCTCATCGCAACGCTCGAGTCGTTGGTTAACGAAAGCCAATGCCACATGTGCTAGGCAATTCGCGCATCACGCATGCCCTCCACCGTCCCCCTGTATGCACC
The DNA here is from genome assembly GCA_037974665.1 of Ehretia macrophylla. NCBI lineage: Eukaryota > Viridiplantae > Streptophyta > Magnoliopsida > Boraginales > Ehretiaceae > Ehretia > Ehretia macrophylla. The sequence goes on along the minus strand of CM075766.1, from coordinate 68,576,285 downwards.
TGTATTCACAGAACGGGACAAGCAAACTACCTTCCTGCCCACGCGGTGCTTGGATCACCACGACACTAGACCACGTCCGTCGCATTACAACTCAGCGAGGACCATGGCGTCGTGTGCTAGGCGATTCGCGCATCGCACAGACACGTCGGAACCAACCGGGGGACGGCTTCAAGGCCGCATGGTGCTTGGATCGCCACGACATTGAAGCATCAACAAACATCTCATCACAACGCTCGCATCGTTGCTTAAAGAAAGCCAATGCCACATTTGCTAGGCGATTCACGCATCACGCATGCCCCCCACCGTCCCCCTGTATGCATTTGTATTCACGAAACGGGACAAGCAAACTACCTTCCCGCCCACATGGTGCTTGGATCGCCACGACACTAGACCACGTCCGTCGCATTACAACTCAGCGAGGACCATGGCGTCGTGTGCTTGGCGATTCGCGCATCGCACAAACACGTCGGAACCAACTGGGAGACGGGTTCAAGGCCCCATGGTGCTTGGATCGCCACGACATTGAAGCATCATCAATCTTCTCATCGCAACGCTCGGGTCGTTGCTTAACGAAAGCCAATGCCACATGTGCTAGGCGATTCGCGCATCACGTATGCACCTCACCGTCCCCTTGTATGCACGAAACAGGACAAGCAAACTACCTTCCTGCCCACGCGGTGCTTGGATCGCCACGACACTAGACCACGTCCGTCACATTACGACTCAGCAAGGACCATGACGTCGTGTGCTAGGCGATTCGCGCATCGCACAGGCACGTCGGAACCAACCGGGGCACGACTTCAAGGCCGCATGGTGCTTGGATTGCCCCGACATTGAAGCATTAGCAATCATCTCATCACAACACCCGCGTCGTTGCTTAACGAAAGCCAATCCCATATGTGCTAGGCGCTTAGCGTATCACGCATGCCCCCTACCGTCCCCCTATATGCACGGAACGGGACAAACAAACTACTTTCCTGCCCACGCGATGCTTGGTTCGCCACGACACTAGACTACGTTCGTCGCATTACGACTCAGCGAGGACCATGGCGTCGTGTGCTAGGCGATTCGTGCATCGCACAGGCCCGTCGGAAACAACCGGGGGACAGCTTCAAGGCCGCATGGTGCTTGGATCACCACGACATTGAAGCATCAGCAATCGTCTCATCATAACGCTCGCGTCGTTGCTTAACAAAAGCCAATGCCACATGTGCTAGGCGATTCGCGCATCACGCAGGCCCAATGACACATCAGGGGACGGGAACGGCCCCCAACGTGTACCTAGCCGGCGGCACAGGGATGGCTAGTTTTATGCTTGGGCAACCACTCGCCCCTTCATTAGCCATCCCAATGACATCGACGGTGTTGCGGCACTGAGATGGATAATGAGGGGCTAGGGAAGCGACCATGTTCCTCATTAGCCATCCTGGTGCCACGCCGAGGGACATGTTGGGGGACGCGGGGCGGGGGTAGCACAACCCCAACGCACGGTTATGCAATGCAATACCTCGGCGTGATTCACTCGGTAGGCATTCCCGCCCACAATATAGCCCACGATATAGCCCACGATGTGCCACGATGTGCCCACAACGTCCCGCCGCATGGCCCTCGACCAGGAGGCTTGACACAACATACCCCCCTATAATACATTTAAATGCAAAAACCCAAGTGACAGCAATAGCATACATTTTGCCAGAGATTCATAATGGGTGTTTTACACTATAAAAGGCCACATATGGCATGATCTTCAAACCCAACTTGCTCCTTATTGATATCATATGATATCCAAATGCTTAAAACAAAAAATTTTGAAAAAATATTTATTAATATTTAATAATTACGAAAAATAGGAAAAAATCAGAAAAAATAGTAGAAAATTCAGAAAAAATTAGATTAATTCATATATTAATTTGTTAAATGATATTCAAAAATATTTTTTTCGAAAAATTAATTTTTAATTTTTATAAATTATGTAAAATAGGAAAAAATACAAAAAAATACTAAAAAATTGAAGAAAATTATATTAATTCATAGATTAATTAGTTTACATGATATTTGGCATTACAATTTGTTTTGGACGGATTGGGAAACCGATTAATCAATTTCGCCTCATAAATGTGACGAACAGTTTGTCGGACAAGTCAAAAGTTAAGACTACTTCGTAGATTCGGAAACCACTTGTACAAGAATATCAATGTCTACATTCGTGTCATAATACATTTCGTATGCCCAATTCCCTCGAATCCTAAACGTTGCCCGTCATGCCCAACGTTCTCTAGTAGTACCAAAGCCATCCCCCAACATCCCCCATCGTCCCCCAAGTGTACCCCCATAGCGCCCCAAACGAGCCCCAACAGTGCCCTAGCCGTGCCCCAACAGTGCCCCAACAGCGCCCCTTGAGTGCCCCGCCAGCGCCACTTGTGCACACCATCGTGAGGCACGGTCGCCCCATGCGCGCATGCCCGATGCGCGTACCATCATGCGGCAAGGGCGCACCATGAGCGCACCTTCGTGCGGCATGGGCGCGCATGCGCGCACCATCATGCGGCTTGCGGGCCACATGCGTGCGCCATCGTACGGCATGCGAGCCCGATGAGTGCACTATCGTGGGCCATGGGCACCCCATTCGCGCACCATCGTGTGGCATGCGCCCCACATACGCGCACCATCGTGCGGCAAGGGCGCACCATGCGCGCACTATCGTGCTGCAAGCGCGACTGATGAGCGTACCATCATTCGACATGGGCTCCCCATGCGCGCACCTTCATGCGGCATGGGCTCCATATGCGCGCACCATCGTGCGGCATGGGCGCCCCATACTCCTACCATCGTGCGGCATGGGCGCCCCATGCGCGCACCATCATGCTGCAAGCGCGACCGATGAGCGTACCATCATTCGACATGGGCGCCCCATGCGCACACTTTCATCCGGCATGCAGGCCATATGCGCGCACCATCGTGCGGCATGCGCGCCCTATACGCCTACCATCATGCGGTAAGGGCGCACCATCCGCGCACCTTCGTGAGGCATGGGCGCCCAATGCGCGCATATTCGTGTTGCAAGAGGGCAACATTCGCGCACCATCGTGTGCCATGCGCGCCTGATGCGCGCACCATCGAGCGGCATAGGCGCCGCATGTGCGCACCTTCGTGCGGCATACGCGCACATTCGTGCGGCATGGGCTCCCCATGCGTGCATCGCTGTGCGCCATGGGCGCCCTATGCGCATACCTTCGTGAGGCATGCGGGCCACATACGCCCACCATCGTACAGCATGCGTGCCCGATGCGCGCACCATCGAATGGCATGGGTACCCCATGCGCACACCTTCGTGCGCCATGCGCGCTCCATCGTGTGATATGGGCGCCCCATGCACGCATCTTCGTGCCGCATGGGTGCCCCATATGTGCACCTTCGTGCTACATGCGGGGCATATGCGCGCACCATTGTGCGGCATGCGCGCCCGATGCGCGTACCATTGAGCGGAATGGGCGCCGCATGTGCGCACCTTCGTGCGGCATGCGCGCACCATCGTGCGCCATGCGCGCACCATCGTGCGGCATGGGTGCTCCATGCACGCATCGTTGTGGGGCATGGGCGCCCCATACGCGCACCTTCGTGCGGTATGCGGGCCATATGTGTGCACCATTGTGCGGCATGCGTGCACCATCGAGCGGCATGGGCGCCGCATGTGCGCACCATGGTGCGGCATGCGTGCACCATTGTGCGGCATGGGCGCCCCATTCGCGCATCGCTGTGCGGCATGGGTACCCCATGCAAGCACCTTCGTGCAACATGCGGGCCACATGCGCGCACCATTGTGCGGAATGCGCGCCCGATGTGCACACCACCGAGCGGCATGGGCGGCCCATGCGCGCACCTTCTTGCGGCATGCGGGCCACATGCGCACACCAGACTGTACATGAGTGCCCCATGCGCGTACCATCGTACGGCATGGGCGCCCCATACGAGCACCTTCGTGAGGCATGCGGACCACAAGCGTGCACCTTCGTGCTACATACGCGCACCATCAAGCGGCATGGGCACCCCATGCACACACCTTCGTGCGAAATACGGGCCACATGTGCCCACCATCGTTCGGCATGGGTGCCGCATGTGCGCGCCAAGTACTTGCCCCATCCGAGGCCCAATCGTGCAACACCGTGTGCAGTCATGCCGCAACCATTCGCCAACGTGCCAAGTCGTGCCGAAGATAGGGGCAACATAACCTCAGTCACCGTTAATGCTAAGGGAAGAACGTTAGGCACCTCGGCAGGCCGGCAACACCCAAGGTCGGATTCAAATTTTTTGCCATCTCTTACGAAGCGAGCATAGGCTGTCTAACACTTGTGCACTCAAGGCGATGCACGGGGTCGGCCGATAGTGGGCCTGTTAGCACTTGGGCATAGCACATAGCGCTTAGGCATCATTGGGCATAACACTTGGGTGCACATAGCACTTGGGCATAGAGCTTGGGTGCACAAAGCACTTGGGCATCAATGGGTATAGCACATAGCACATGGGTATAGCACTTTGGGCATTTGCGCATCGACACTTGGTATTGGGCATAGCGGTTGGGTGCACTTGGGCATGATTGGGCATGATTGGGCATCACTGGGCATAGCACTTGGGTATAGCACATAGCACTTGGGCATCATCGGGCATCATCGGGCATCATCAGGCATCATCGGGCATCATCGGGCATTATCATTCCCTCGAAACCCCAGGACACTTGCGGCGGCACTTATGCAAGCGACGAGTGCGTGTCAAACTAACTTGGGCTAATGTTATTCGGACTTGGGCGCAGAGCAATTGGCAACACTTCTTGCGTCGACACTTGGGTTATGACTTATGGCTTACTTAGGCACTTGGAGACACACTTGGGGAGCAGCATAGGGCGTCGAACCTCTTGGCCCGTTTGGGGAAAATAGTGTTTGTTGACGGGAAGGGATTGCGGATGGGGCGGAGATAGGCGAGGAGGGGGGGAGGGACGAATCAGAGAGACAAAGGGCTGAATCTTAGTGGATCGTGGCAGCAAGGCCACTCTGCCACTTATAATACCCCGTCGTGTATTTAAGTCATCTGCAAAGGATTTTGCCGGCCGCTCGATCGGAATTGTACTTCAAGGCCACCGATGCGACGCTTCTGTCATGACGGCTTGGCCAACAACACGTGCCCTTGGAGACTAGAGGCCCCTACTGTGGGTTGGTAAACAGCTGGTGGGAGAGCGCGCCGCTTCTAGCCTGAATTCTGACTTAGAGGCATTCAGTCATAATCTAGCACACGGTAGCTTCACGCCACTATCTTTTCAACCCAACGCGATGACCAATTGTGTGAATTAACGATTCCTCTCGTACTAGGTTGAATTACTATTGCGACACTGTCATTTGTAGGGTAAAACTAACCTGTCTCATGACGGTCTAAACCTAACTCACGTTCCCTATTTATGGGTGAACAATCCAACACTTGGTGAATTCTGCTTCACAATGATAGGAAGAGCTAACATCAAAGGATCAAAAAGCAACGTCGCTATGAAGGCTTGGCTGCCACAAGCCAATTATCCCTGTGGTAACTTTTATGATACCTCTAGCTTCAAATTTCGAAGGTCTAAAGGATCGTTAGACCATGCTTTCGCGGTTCGTATTCGTATTGGAAATCAGAATCAAATGAGCTTTTACCCTTCTATTCCACACGAGATTTCTGTTCTCGTTGAGCTCATCTTAGGACACCTGCGTTATCTTTCAACAGATGTGCCGCCCCAGCCAAACTCCCTACCTGACAATGTCTTTCGCCCGAATCAGCCCGTAGAGCGAGCCTTGGGTCCTAAAAGAGGGGCAGTGCCCTGCCTCTGATTCACGGAATAAGTAAAATAACGTTAAAAGTAGTGGCATTCCACTTTTGCCTTTCGACTCCCACTTATCCTACAACTCTCAAGTCATTTCACAAAGTCAGACTAGAGTCAAGCTCAACAAGGTCTTCTTTCCCCGCTGATTCTGCCAAGCTCGTTCCCTTGGCTGTGGTTTCGTTGGATAGTAGACAGGGATAGTGGGAATCTTGTTAATCCATTCATGCGTGTCACTAATTAGATGACGAGGCATTTGGATACCTTAAGAGTGTCATAGTTACTCCCGCTGTTTACCCGCGCTTTGTTAAATTTCTTCACTTTGACATTTAGAGCACTGGGTAGAAATCACATTGCGTGAGCATCCGCAGGGACTATCGCAATGCTTTGTTATAATTAAATAGTTGGATTCCTGTTGTCCATACTAGTTCTGAGCTAGCGGTTTGACGCCCAGGGAAGGCCCCCGAGGGAGCTGTTCCCAGTCTGTCCACCGGCCGGCCATCGGTGACTGGCTCGCTCCGCAGGAGCAGCTCGAGCAGTCCGTCGACAGACGACGGGTTCGGAACTGGGACCCCCATGCCCAGCCCTCAGAGCCAACCCTTTTTCTGAAGTTACGAATCCATTTTGCCGACTTCCCTTGCCTACATTTCTCCATCGACCAGAGGCTATTCACCTTGGAGACTTGATACGGTTATGAGTACGACCGGGCATGGACGGCACTCGGTACTCCAAATTTTCAAGGGTCGCCAGGGACGCACCGGACACCGCGCGACGTGTAGTGCTCTTCCAGCCACTGGACCCTACCTCCGGCTGAGCCGTTTCCAGGGTGGGCAAGTTGTTAAACAGAAAAGATAACTCTTCCCAAGGCCCCCACCGATGTCTCCGGACTCCCTAACGTTGCCGTCAACCGCCACGTCCCGGTTCAGGAATTTTAATCCGATTCGCTTTGGGTGTACGCACGAAATGCGCTATTTGTTGGCCTTCCCCCGACCCTTAGGATCGACTAACCCATGTGCAAGTGCCGTTCACATAGAACCCTTCCCATCTTCGGCCTTCAAAGTTCTCATTTGAATATTTGCTACTACCACCAAGATCTACACCGACGGCCACTCTACCTAGGCTCGTGCCTTGGGTTTTGCCGCGACCACCGGGCCCTCTTACTCATCGGGGCCTGGCATTTGCCCCGACGGCAAGGTATAGGTTGCACACTTAAGCGCCATCCATTTTCAGGGCTAGTTGATTTGGCAAGTGAGTTGTTACACACTCCTTAGCGAATTTCAACTTGCCTGACCACCGTCCTGCTGTCTTAATCGACCAACACCCTTTGTGGGATCTAGGTTAGCGCGCAGTTAGGCACCGTAACCTGGCTTCTGGTTCATCCCACATCGCCAGTTCTGCTTATCAAAAATGGCCCACTTGAAGCTCTTGATTCCGTGGCACGACTCAACGAAGCAGCCACGCAGTCCTACCTATTTAAAGTTTGAGAATAGGTCAAGGGTGTTGCGCACCCGATGCCTCTAATCATTGGCTTTAACCGATAGAACTCGCACGCGAGCTCCAGCTATCCTGAGGAAAACTTCGAAGGGAACCAGCTACTAGATAGTTCAATTAGTCTTTCGCCCCTATACCCATGTCAGACGAACGATTTGCACGTCATTATCGCTGCGGGCCTCCACCAGAGTTTTCTCTGGCTTCGCCCCGCTCAGGCATAGTTCACCATCTTTCAGGTCCCGACAGGTATGCTCGCACTCGAAACCTTCTCAAAAGATCAAGGTCGGTCGACGGTGCACCCCCCAGGGGGGATCCCGCCAATCAGCTTCCTTGCGCCTTGCGGGTTTACGCACCCATTGACTCGCACACATGTTAGACTCCTTGGTCCGTGTTTCAAGATAGGTCGAATGGGGAGCCCGCAGGCCAGCACCGGGAGGGTGCAAATGCCGAAGCACGTCAAAGGCGCGCGCTTCCCTACCACGATAGAGGCAACAGCGTTCTACATGCATATCTACTGCCCGGGCTTTTGCCGCTGCCCCAATCCGCACTAGTCAACACCCCGAGCCGATCGGCGGATCGGTTCTCGCCGTTTTGCATACGACCGGGGCGCATCGCCGACCCCCATCCGCTTTCCTCCTGACAGTTTCAAGCACTCTTTGACTCTCTTTTTAAAGTCCTTTTCATCTTTCCCTCGCGGTATGTGAGGCCCGACACCGAATTGCGTGCGAAACCTAGCTTCGTTTGCCCTGACCTAGATTTACGTGCCATGACCTAGGTTTGAGAATTGCGTTTAACTTGTGTGCCTTGCATTGAATTACATGCATTCGTTTGGAATTGCGTGTATTTACTTGAAACGTGCGTTCGTCTCGTAGTTCGTGTCCTACCTCGTAGTGCGTGCCCTAGACCTAGGAAAGCGTGCCTTCACGCTAATCGAGAGAGCATCTTCCACGAAGCACTAGACTATTAAACAATCCTACAAAGTCCACTATCAATATAATAATCCAAATTCCATTCACTAGAAGACAAAAATGCACCAAAAACAAAAACATTCCTTATTCTTTATCCATTATTCGTTTTGCACTTCAAAATACAATTAGAATAATGCTCAAGATGACACAAATTCAGCTATTTTATTAACCTTGGCCGACCATACCATGGTTTTGCACAAGGTTTGAGCAATTATTTTATTCTATTGCATGCTAAGACAAACTATGACTCAAAGCATTAAAAAATTACTCAAATCTCACTCAATCTCCTCACCATTCTCGGCCATAACACCTTGCCATGCTAGACATTTCAAAATTTAAAGCATTTTGAAGACAAAAGCTGAAATTGAAAGCATCAAGGCCGAGCATGCTCCTCAACTTGCAAGGCTTTTGTTTTATTTTCATTTCATTCATTTCTTCCTCTCACATTTCTCTCTCACTCTCATTTCCCACTCTCTCTCGGCCCTAGCTGCTCATTGCTGCCTCCGTAGCTTCTCTCCCTCATAACATAGCAAATCAAGTCAAGCAACCATCAAAAAAATCGAACCAAGCAAGCTAGAGTTCGAAATCACTCATGCATGTGCATTGAAGCTTCATAATCGGCTTAGGTGAGCTTCTCAACATCTATTTGTTTTCTTCATGTTTTAACCTCATGCATGTGCTAAGAGTTTGATCACTAAGCTAGGAAAAATAGAGAAAAGCTAGTTGGGTTGTCGCCTAAGCAAGGAGAAGGAGAAAGTTGTGCTTCAACAAAGGTTTTGAGCATTTTGTGGTTGATTGCTAAGGTGAGGGTTAAAACCTTTTTGAAAACTCTTTAAAAACTCACATGCATGCTCATAAATGTGTGTATTTGCTTCTGTACTTGAGCTATATTGTCGTTCATAAGCTTAAACAACCATGCATGGCAAGATCTTGGCTTGAAAATGATGCTAGGTGAAGTCGAAATGGATGACAGCTCTCTGACCAGTCTGTTCGAGGTAAGTTTAGCAAAGCAAATGATGTTGAAAATGCTTGAAAATTGGTGGGTGACTATTTTGGACAGTTTTGAACATTTTTCCCAGAAATAGGCCGAAGATAATTTTGAATCTAAAGTCCTCAAAATGGAAAATCATTAAAATGTGACCAAATCTGGAAATCTGGTAAAATGAATCAGGTGCTGGCAGATGCACTGACCTTGTGGAACGAACCATATTTGACTTAGTAAATGTTGTCCAAAAAACATTAAATTTGGTGTGCGGCTATATTTTTCAGTTCTGGACAATTTTGTCAGAAATGGACCAAAGCAAAAACTGACCCTAAGGACCTCAAAAACGTCAATTTCTGAAAAGTATGCAAATCTGGACAGTTTTGTGTCACCTCACTGTTTCGGCTATAACTAATGATTCTGAACTCCAATTGATGCAAGGCTTGTTTCTGATTTTAGTTAACTTCTTAAGATTTAATTTGACATCTTATTCACTGAATTTGGAGATCGTTTGATTATCCTATTGATTGTGAGAAAACAGCCTATTGCAGTAAAGGTTTCATTTAGTTACATGCACGGGAAAATTGTTGTAACCTCTCTTGTGGTACTAATTGTGTGGAAATGTGGTGTTGGGATGTTGTGTGGACTGTTTTGAATGTTTGAGGATGTTGAATTAAATGATGTGTGGGTTGAGATTGATATTGAGTTGGGTTGAGGCTCAAATTGCACGAATATACATGAAATGGAAGCCCTAATGACTAGGTAGTTTTGCTAAGTGTTGATCATTTGGATATTGTGTGGTAATTATACACTTAGTGGGCTGCCCGTGATTGTTTTATAACTTCAAAAGTGATCTTGACCATTGCATGTTGTCAAATAAGCTTTTCTTGCTACCGAACCCATGTTAATTTCACTGCATGTTGAATAATCTTATCACTTGATTACGTGGGCTTCTTAATGAGTTATATGTCCTGTTTTACATGTGTTACATGGCTGCCCGTTTAATTTTCATATAACTCTATATGCCTTTCAAGTGTAATTTCCTGTCTTATCGTATCCCGCTTGTTTGCATGTCATCAATGTGCAATCTTATGACTATCCGGAGGCAACCTACTTTGTTGTCCTCCTTCTGTGATATATATTACCTGTCATGAATGTGCATTGCATACAAGGTTGCAACCTTTCCTGTTGGCATGGTAGCGATCACGCACACCGGGCGGCATCGGGCTTGCCGGTGCACCCGTGACTACCATGGTCCCATTCCCTCTCTCGCTTGGGGGCTAGACTTCCTCGAAGAGTTGGGTCGTAGGATTTTGGGGTACATCCGGAGTACACCCACCTGGCGTGTTTGGGGGATGATTTGAAGTCGGCCACAACAACTGATCCTGGAACTAATCTGAGAGCAAAAGATCACCGTATCCTTTTTATTATGTGTATAAATACTCCCGCTTGGTTCCTAGAGATCCTCGGGGAGGAAAGACCGGTATTCCTGTTCTGTACTTGTATTTCTGTACTTGTAATTCGGTTGTATTCATGTTTGAGAAAGGGATTTTCATAAGTTTAACCTGAAAATGAGTTTCAAAACTTATTTCTCGTTCCCCTCACTAAGTTCATAAGGACTCACCCTCTTTTATCATCTCAGGTGAAGAAGAAGAACAGGTACAGGAACCCGAGGACCATGTGCCTAATGATGAATCCCTGGAGTGAATACCTGTCATTGCTTGTTTTGCTTGATTGTGACTACTTGCGAACTTTTGCTACTTGAAGACCATTTATTTTATGATGCTTGTTGTTGCTAATGTAAAAGACCCTCGTTGTAATTTGGGGTCCAATTTTGGTTTGTACTCATATCAAGTAGACTGATGCTAGACATAACACTACTATGATCATTTTGCTTTTGTCACCGGTAGTATCTATCTTAGGTTACGACGCTTTAGTCAAGATCTAAGTAAATGAACTTATCCAATCTTAACACGTACTTGCTATTGAGCTAAGATCAATAGGTATAATTGTAACGAGGACAAACAAACAAACGAGCCATAGTATCATGCTAGGCTATAAATCAAACAGGACGTCGAAACAACCAATAGGCAATTCAATTGATGGAAAAATAGTAATCTTAGTTGGAATTGAATTTGAGATGGTAAATTTTGAGGCGCTTAGAAAATTAGGTTAAACCAAAGGGCCAATTACAGCCGTTATGCTGCCGATTTTCCGGGAAAACTTTGGAGTTTAGACTAAATCTCTAGGTGTTAATCTTCTTAAACAGCTAAGTGCATAATATTACTTGAATGTTAGTTCACACCCTAGTCTAACCTTATAGGCCGGGTTGGGGCGTGACACCTCAAAAAATGGTATCAGAGCTTAGATTGCTTAAGCCGGGTTTAACTCTCGGACCGTGGGTAGAGCCCTAAGATAATTAGGATGACTTGTTTGTGTGTTATTGTGTGATAAATGTGCCTTCTTTGTTTTATGTGCTTAAGTGACTTATATGCCTTGAATGTTTTTAGAATTGTACCTATAATATGTTGCATATCTTATGCATTAGATTCTTAATTGTCGTATTTTCAATAAATTGTGCCTATAGATGGCTGTCCCTAGTACCCGTACTACTAGTAGGAGCGGTGAATCTCAAGAGACCGGGGATACTTATCAGACTAATCCCGGTATAGCTATGTTTAATATGATGGAAACTGCCATGGACCGTGTATCACGTGTGATGGAGCGTCAGGATACTCATGAGGCCAACAACAACATCAACAACAGGAATTAGGGTAACCATGGGAGACATAGCAGAGTGAAGGAGTTCCTTGACTTTCGCCTGTCTAAATTCTATGGGGAAGCTGATGATGAGAAAGCCGAGGCTTGGCTGTCCGAGATCGAGAAGATTTTCAGGCCACTTGATTATGCAGACGAAGAGAAATTGGAGTTTGCTGTATTTCTGTTGCACGGGGATGCCGAGCATTGGTGGCACACTATAGAGGCACTGTGGGAGACTGATCAGACACCTCGCTTGTGGGGTAATTTTGTTAAGGCATTTAAGAGAAATATGTACCTACAGTTTCCAGGCAAAGGCGGATCGAGGAGTTCATGCACTTGACCCAGGGTAATATGACGGTGGCCCAGTACGAGGCTCGTTTTGACTTACTGTCCCGTTATGCTCAATATATGGTTTGTACTCCGGAGGCAAAAATGTGGAAATTTACTGTTGGTTTGAGGCCAGATATTCAGGACCAGTTAGCTTCTTATGACTTCGCTACTTACTCTGCCCTCTTTGCTCCTGCCTCTCGAGTTGAGAAGAGGAAACTAGATGGAGCCGGCTTGAGTCAGCCCAACAAGAAACCATACCAGCCTCCAGGTCAGCAGAGGAAGTTTCAGAGAATAACCGTGGCCCGACGAAAGCGTCATCAGCCTCTTCCGCCCGCGGATCCACAGGTAGTTCACCTGCTACTCAGTCCGTCAGTTGTTCATACTGTGACAGGAAGGGGCATACCGAGGCCCAGTGTTGGAGGAAGTTGGGACGATGTATGAGGTGCGGCAGTGATCAGCACCAGATCAAGGATTGCCCTAAACGTCAGGCAGGGCAGAATCAGGGTAAACCAGCCGATAGAGGCAAGACTCCAGTTCCTAGGGTCCAGGCTCGAGCCTATGCTATCGAGTGCGAGGAGATTCCAGATGAGACCACTGTTGTTGAAGGTACATTCTTCATACTGAATCAACCTGTTAAGGTGTTAATTGATCCGGGTGCTACTCATTCATTTATTACCCTCTTATGTGTGGAACGTGTGAAATTGAAAGTTGTATGTTTGCCATATGAAGTAGAAGTTGGTACTCCAATGGGTTCTAAACTTGTAACTAGTTCAGCTTGCAAAGCATGTAAAATCCAATTAAGGATAGGGAATTCTTAACCAATCTTATTGTACTACCTTTTCGAGACTACGAGGTCATTTTAGGGATGGACTGGCTGGCAAAACATCATGTCCAACTGGATTGTCGGGTGAAGATTATAACGTTTCGGGTACCTGATCAACCGATACTGGAGATTATAGGTCGAAGAGATTTCACCGGGAGTTCCATCATTTAATCTACAAAAGCAGTGAAGTCCTTGAGGAAAGGGTGCAGTGGATACCTGGCTTACCTTATCAACAAGCCATCGGATAAAGCTAAGTTGGAGGAGATGCCTGTAATCAAAGACTATGCAGATGTGTTCCCTGAAGAATTACCCGGTTTGCCCCCAAATCGGGAGATCAAGTTTGTTATAGAGGTGCTACCTGGCACCCAGCCGAGAGCAAAAGCTCCCTATCGATGGCACCGACTGAGCTACAAGAATTAAAGGACAAATTGCAAGGATTGCTGAAGAAGGGATTTGTACAACTGAGCTCTTCACCGTGAGGTGCGCCAGTACTATTTGTTAAGAAGAAAGACGGAACGTTGAGGCTGTGCATTGACTATCGAGGTTTGAACCAAGTGACTGTCAAGAATAAATACCCACTTCCCCTGATTGATGAATTATTTGATCAACTGCAAGGAGCCAAAGTGTATTCGAAACTCGACTTGAGACAAGGGTATTATCAGTTGCGGATCAAGAAGGAAGATGTGCCTAAAACGGCTTTTAGGACGAGATATGGGCACTATGAATTTGTGGTGATGCCTTTTGGACTAACTAATGCCCCTGCAGCTTTTATGGATTTGATGCATAGGGTGTTTCAACCCTACTTGGACCAATTTGTGGTGATCTTCATTGATGATATTTTGGTATACTCGAAATCGGAGGCGGAGCATGAGCAACATTTGCGGTTGGTACTGCAGAAACTTCGAGAGCACCAATTGTATGCGAAGTTTAGCAAATGTGAATTTTGGTTGCAGCAGATTGCATTTTTGGGGCATATCATATCCCAAGAGGGAATAGCGGTAGATCCAGCAAAGATCGATGCAGTGATGTCTTGGAAGAAGCCAGAAAATGTTACGAAAGTCCGGAGTTTTCTTGGTCTAGCCGGCTAGTATCAGAGGTTCGTGAAGGATTTCTCTAAGATTGCAGGACCACTTACAAAGCTCACTCAAAAGCAAACCAAGTTCATGTGGGATGATAAGTGTGAGAACAGCTTCCAAGAATTGAAGAAAAGATTGACTACCGCACTAGTTCTTGCATTGCCTAAAGGGAGTCAAGGTTTTGTAATCTATAGCGATGCTTCGAAAGAAGGATTGGGTTGTGTATTGATGCAAAATGGAAGAATGATTGCATATGCTTCTAGGAAACCAAAGCCGTATGAGATGATTTACCCGACACATGATTTGAAATTAGCGGCTATTGTGTTTGCACTCAAGAAATGGAGGCATTATCTGTGGGGTAACAAGTTTGAGGTATTTACCGACCATAAGAGCTTGAAATACTTGTTCTCTCAAAAGGAGTTGAATATGAGGCAATGGCGGTGGATGGAGCTTTTGGACGATTACAACTGCTCAATTAATTATGTGCCCAGTAAGGCGAACGTAGTTGCAGATGCCTTAAGCAGAAAAGCAAGCACGGCGAAACTGGAAGTCAAGGTGCAGGAGTTGCTGGAGGAAGCGTTTTAGTGGAAACCACAATTGACTCAGAAAGGGTTACTTTTTGCCACTATCCAAGTTCAATCGACTTTGTTATCTGAGTTACGAGAGGCTCAACAGAAGGATCAACAATTTCAAAAGATTAAGGAAGGCAATGCAGATTTCAAGTTTCATGATGATGGTGTTTGGAGGTTTAGGAACCGGATTTGTGTTCCCAATGAGCCAGAGCTGAAAAAGAAGATTCTTGAGGAAGCACATAATTCAAGATGTACTATTTACCCCGGCGGAACAAAGATGTATCGGGATTTGAAGCAACACTATTGGTGGAATAACATGAAAAGAGAAATTGCAGAGTTTGTAGCCCGGTGTTTGACTTGCCAGAGAGTCAAAGCAGAACATCAACGACCTGCAGGTTTACTTCAACCGTTGGAGATTCCTCAATGGAAATGGGAACATATAACTATGGATTTTGTTATGGACCTACCTAGATCACGAAAGGGTCGTGATGCCATTTGGGTTATGGTGGATAGATTGACTAAGTCGGCGCACTTTTTACCAATGAACAAAGAGGATAGTCCTGAGGATTTGGGAGATATGTATGTGGCGGAGATTGTAAGATTGCACGGGATGTCTGTGAGTATTGTATCGGATAGGGATCCTCATTTTACTTCCCGATTTTGGAAGAGATTGCAGGAAGCTTTGGGGACGAAATTGAGTTTTAGCACAGCTTATCACCCTCAGACGGATGGTCAATCGAAGAGAACTATTCAGATTTTGGAGGATATGTTGAGGGCATGTGTGTTGGACTTCGGGAAAGGTTGGGAGAAATATCTATCTCTAGCGGAGTTCGCCTACAACAATAGTTATCAGGCCACTATCAGGATGGCCCGATTTGAGGCGTTGTATGGATGTAAGTGCCGATCCCCAATCTACTGGGATGAAGTAGGTGAGACGAAGACTTTTGACCTGACCCTTTTACCTGAACTAATGAAGACTGTTGATAACATCCACCTCATCCGAAAATGGATGCTTACCGCCCAGAGCAGGCAGAAGAGTTATGCAGACCGCCGAAGACGGAGCCTAGAGTTTGAGGTCGGCGACAAGGTGTTCTTAAAGATATCACCCCGGAGGGGACTGCTTAGACATGGAAAAGGTGGAAAGCTGAGCCCGAGATTTGTAGGACCATTTGAGATAGTTGAGAAGGTTGGCAAATTGGCGTATCACCTAGTGCTACCCCAGAACCTCTCCAATATTCACGACGTCTTTCATGTTTCGATGCTGCGAAAGTATCAACCTGACCCGTCGCACATCTTGGAGCCAGAGCCGTTGCAGCTTCGGGAGAACTTGTCCTACAAGGAAAAGCCCATTCGGATCCTAGACCAGCAGGATCGGGAGTTGCGCAATAGAACCATACCTATGGTGAAAGAGCTGTGGGATCATCATGGACTCGAAGAAGCAACGTGGGAAAGGCGAGACCAGATGGAGCAGCAGTATCCAGCATTATTTCAAGGTAATATTGAATTTCGGGACGAAATTCTTTTAAGGAGGGAAGGATGTGAGGCCCGACCCCGAATTGCGTGCGAAACCTAGCTTCGTTTGGCCTGACCTAGATTTGCTTGCCATGACCTCAGTTTGAGAATTGCGTTTAACTTGTGTGCCTTGCATTGAATTACATGCATTCGTTTGGAATTGCGTGTATTTACTTGAAACGTGCGTTCGTCTCGTAGTTCGTGTCCTACCTCGTAGTGCGTGCCCTAGACCTAGGAAAGCGTGCCTTCACGCTAATCGAGAGAGCATCTTCCACGAAGCACTAGACTATTAAACAATCCTACAAAGTCCACTATCAATATAATAATCCAAATTCCATTCACTAGAAGACAAAAATGCAAAAAAAACAAAACATTCCTTATTCTTTATCCATTATCCTTTTTGCACTTCAAAATACAATTAGAATAATGCTCAAGATGACACAAATTCAGCTATTTTATTAACCTTGGCCGACCATACCATGGTTATGCACAAGGTTTGAGCAATTATTTTATTCTATTGCATGCTAAGACAAACTATGACTCAAAGCATTAAAAAATTGCTCAAATCTCACTCAATCTCCTCACCATTCTCGGCCATAACACCTTGCCATGCTAGACATTTCAAAATTTAAAGCATTTTGAAGACAAAAGCTGAAATTGAAAGCATCAAGGCCGAGCATGCTCCTCAACTTGCAAGGCTTTTGTTTTATTTTCATTTCATTCATTTCTTCCTCTCACATTTCTCTCTCACTCTCATTTTCCACTCTCTCGGCACTAGCTGCTCATTGCTGCCTCCATAGCTTCTCTCCCTCATAACATAGCAAATCAAGTCAAGCAACCATCAAAAAAATCGAACCAAGCAAGCTAGAGTTCGAAATCGCTCATGCATGTGCATTGAAGCTTCATAATCGGCTTAGGTGAGCTTCTCAACATCCATTTGTTTTCTTCATGTTTTAACCTCATGCATGTTCTAAGAGTTTGATCACTAAGCTAGGAAAAATAGAGAAAAGCTAGTTGGGTTGTCGCCTAAGCAAGGAGAAGGAGAAAGTTGTGCTTCAACAAAGGTTTTGAGCATTTTGTGATTGAATGCTAAGGTGAGGGTTAAAACTTTTTGAAAACTCTTTAAAAACTCACATGCATGCTCATAAATGTGTGTATTTGCTTCTGTACTTGAGCTATATGGTCGTTCATAAGCTTAAACAACCAGGCATGGCAAGATCTTGGCTTGAAAATTATGCTAGGTGAAGTCGAAATGGATGACAGCCCTCTGACCACTCTGTTCGAGGTAAGTTTAGCTAAGCAAATGATGTTGAAATTGCTTTAAAATTTGTGGGTGACTATTTTGGACAGTTTTGAACATTTTTCCCAGAAATAGGCCGAAGAAAATTTGGAATCTAAGGTCCTCAAAATGGCAAATCATTAAAATGTGACCAAATCTGGAAATCTGGAAAAATGAATCAGGTTTTGGAAGATGCACTGACCTTGTGGAACGAACCATATTTGACTTAGTAAATGTTGTCCAAAGCGCATGAAATTTGGTGTGCTGCTCTATTTTTCAGTTCTGGACAATTTTGTCAGAAATGGACCAAAGCTAAAACGGACCCTAAGGACCTCAAAAATGTCCATTTCTGAAAATTATGCAAGTCTGGACAGTTTTGTGTCACCTCACTGTTTCGGCTATAACTAATGATTCTGAACTCCAATTGATGCAAGGCTTGTTTCTGATTTTAGTTAACTTCTTAAGATTTAATTTGACATCTTATTCACTGAATTTGGAGATCGTTTGATTATCCTATTGATTGTGAGAAAACAGCCTATTGCAGTAAAGGTTTCATTTAGTTACATGCATGGGAAAATTGTTGTAACCTCTCTTGTGGTACTAATTGTGTGGAAATGTGGTGTTGGGATGTTGTGTGGACTGTTTTGAATGTTTGAGGATGTTGAATTAAATGATGTGTGGGTTGAGATTGATATTGAGTTGGGTTGAGGCTCAAATTGCACGAATATACATGAAATGGAAGCCCTAATGACTAGGTAGTTTTGCTAAGTGTTGATCATTTGGATATTGTGTGGTAATTATACACTTAGTGGGCTGCCCGTGATTGTTTTATAACTTCAAAAGTGATCTTGATCGTTGCATGTTATCAAATAAGCTTTTCTTGATACCGAACCCATGTTAATTTCACTGCATGTTGAATAATCTTATCATTTGATTACGTGGGCTTCTTAATGAGTTATATGTCCTATTTTACATGTGTTACATGGCTGCCCATTTAATTTTCATATAACTCTATATGTCTTTCAAGTGAAATTTCCTGTCTTATCGTATCCCGCTTGTTTGCCTGTCATCAATGTGCAATCTTATGACTGTCCGGAGGCAACCTACTTTGTTGTCCTCCTTCTGTGATATATATTACCTGTCATGAATGTGCATTGCATACAAGGTTGCAACCTTTCCTGTTGGCATGGTAGCAATCATGCACACCGGGCGGCATCGGGCTTACTGGTGCACCCGTGACTACCATGGTCCCATTCCCTCTCTCGCTTAGGGGCTAGACTTCCTCGGAGAGTTGGGTCATTGGATTTTGGGGTACATCCGGAGTACATCCACCT
>CM075766.1:68549816-68552316 GCA_037974665.1 Ehretia macrophylla | reverse complement strand
ACGTCCGTCGCATTATGACTCAGCGAGAACCATGGCATCGTGTGCTAGGCGATTCGCGCATCGCACAGGCCCGTTGGAACCAACCGAGAGACGGCTTCAAGGCCGTACGGTGCTTGGATTGCCATGATATTGAAGCATCAGCAATCGTCTTATCACAATGCTCGCGTCGTTGCTTAACGAAAGCCAATGCCACATGTGCTAGGCGATTTGCGCATCACGCATGCCCTCCCGCCGTCCCCCTGTATGCACTTTTATTCACGGAACGGGACAAGCAAACTACCTTCCTGCCCACGCGGTGCTTGGATCGCCACGACACTAGACCACGTCCATCGTATTACGACTCAGAGAGGACCATGGCATCGTGTGCTAGGCGATTCGCGCATCGCACAGGCAAGTCGGAACCAGCCGGGGGATGGTTTCAAGGCCGCATGGTGCTTGGATCGGCACGACATTGAAGCATCAACAATCGTCTCATCGCAACGCTCGCGTCGTTGCTTAACGAAAGCCAATGCCACATGTGCTAGGCGATTCGCGCATCACGCATGCCCCCACCGTCACCCCTGTATGCATTTGCATTCACAGAACGGGACAAGCAAACTACCTTCCCGCCCACACGGTGCTTGGATCGCCACGACACTAGACCATGTTCGTCGCATTACAACTCAGCGAGGACCATGGCGTCCTTCGCTAGGCGATTCCCGCATCGTACAGGCCTATCGGAACCAACTGGGGGACGGCTTCAAGGCCCCATGGTGCTTGGATCGCCACGACATTGAAGCATTAGCAATCGTCTCATCGCAACGCTCGCGTCGTTGCTTAACGAAAGCCAATGCCACATGTGCTAGGCAATTCGCGCATCACGCATGCCCCCCACCGTCCCCCCGTATGCACGGAACGGGACAAGCAAACTACCTTCCTGCCCACGCAGTGCTTGGATCGCCATGACACTAGACCACGTCCGTCCCATTACGACTCAGCGAGGACCATGGCGTCGTGTGCTAGGCGATTCGCGTATCGTACAGGCCCATCGAAACCAACCGGGAGACGACATCAAGGCCACATGGTACTTGGATCGCCACGACATTGAAGCATCAGCAATCGTCTCATCGCAACGCTTGCGTTGTTGCTTAACGAAAGCCAATGCCACATGTGCTAGGCGATTCACGCATCACGCATACCCCTCACCGTCCTCCCATATGCACGGAACGGGACAAGCAAACTACATTTCTGCCCATGCGGTGCTTGGATCGCCACAACACTAGGCCACGTCCGTTGCATTACGACTCAGCGAGGACCATGGCGTCATGTGCTAGGCGATTCGTGCATCGCACAGGCACGCCAGAACCCACCGGGGGACAGCTTCAAGGCCGCATGGTGCTTGGATCGCCACGACATTGAAGCATTAGCAATCGTCTCATTGCAACGCTCGCGTAGTTTCTTAACGAAAGCCAGTGCCACGTGTGCTAGGAAATTCGCGCATCACGCATGCCCCCTACCGTCCCCCCGTATGCAAGGAATGGGACAAGCAAACTACCTTCCTGCCCATGCGGTGCTTGGATCGCCACGACACTAGACCACGTCCGTCGCATTACGACTCTGCGCGGACCATGGCGTCGTCTGCTAGGCGATTCGCGCATCGCACAGGCACGTCGGAACCAACCAAGGGACGACTTCAAGGCCGCATGGTGCTCGGATCGCCACGACATTGAAGCATTAACAATTGTCTCATCGCAACGCTCGCATCGTTGCTTAACAAAATCCAATGCCACATGTGCTAGGCGATTCGCGCATCACGCAGGCCCAACGACACGTCGGGGGATGGGAATGTCCCCCAACGTGTACCTAGTCAGCGGCACGGGGATGGCTAATTTTTTGCTTGGGCAACCACTCGCCCCCTAATTAGCCATCCCAATGACGTCGACGGTGTTGCGGCAGCAAGATGGATAATGAGGGGCTAAGGAAACCAACACGTTCCTCATTAGCCATCCTGGTGCCGCACCGAGGGACATGCCGGGGAACGCGAGGCGGGGGTGGCACGGCCCCAACGTACGGGTATGCAACGTAATACCTCGGCGTGATTCACTCGGTAGGCATTCCCGCCCACAATATAGCCCACGATATAACCCACGATATAGCCCACAATGTGCCACGAAGTGCCCACAACATCCCCCCGCATGGCCCTCGACCAGGAGGCTTGACACCACATACCCCCCTATAATACATTTAGATGCAAAAACCCAAGTGACAGCAATAGCATACATTTTGCCAGAGATTCATAATGGGTGTTTTACACTATAAAAAGCCCCATATGACAGGATCTTCATACCCAACTTGCTCCTTATTGATATCATATGATATCCAAATGCTTTAAAAAAAAATTTTGAAATTTTTTTTTTAATATTTAATAATTACGAAAATAGGAAAAAAATCAAAAAAAAAAGTAGAAAATTCAGAAAAAATTATATTAATTCATATATTAATTTGTTAAATGATATTCAAA
>CM075766.1:68524816-68542316 GCA_037974665.1 Ehretia macrophylla | reverse complement strand
CCAGGCCGCACGTCGCAAGCTTAATGGCCTACTTCGTAGTGCACAACCATGCACCGATTGCACGCAACTGAGGTACCAACCGAAAGCGGACTTTATGCCTACGCGTTGCTTGGATCGCCATTACACTAGACCACGTCCGTCGCATTACGACTCAGCGAGGACCATGGTGTCACGCCCCAACCCGGCCTATAAAGGTTAGACTAGGGTGTGATCTAAACATTCAAGTCCTTTCAAGTACTTAATCGTTCTAGGAGGTTTAACACTTAACGTTTTATTCTAGACTCCAAAATTTTCCGAAAATCCGGCAGCATAACAGTTGTAATTGGGCTGTTTGTTTTGACCTAAATTTTCTAACAGCCTCAAAACTTTCAATTCAAGTTCATTCCCGACTAGAATTTACTATTTAATCATCAATTGAATTGCCTATTAGTTATTTCGACGTCCCGTTTGATTTATAACCTAGCATGATACTATGTCTCGTTTGACCATTTATCCTCGTTTCAAAATATACCTGTTGATCTTAACTTATTAGCAAGTACCTGTTGAGATTGGATAAGTTCATTTGCCTATTCCTTAACTAAACATCATAACTTACGATAGATACTAGTGATAATAAAAGCAAAAACGATCATAGTATGTCTAGTATCAGTCTACTTAATATAAGTACAGACCAAAATTAGACCCCAAATTACAACGGGGGTCTTTTACATTAGCAACAACAAGCAACATAAGATAAATGGTCTTCAAGCAGCACAAAGTATACAAGTAGTCACGTTCATGCAAAACAACAATAACAGGAAATCACTCCAGGGGTTCATCATTAGGTACATTGAGCTCAAGTTCCTGTTCCTGTTCTTCTTCACCTGAAATGATAAAAGAGGGTGAGTCCTTATGAACTCAGTGAGGGGGAACGAGAAATAAGTTTTGAAACTCATTTTCCGATTAATCTTATGAAAATTCCTTCCTCAACCATGAATACAACAGAAGTACAAGTACAGAAATACAAGTACGGAAATACAAGTACAGAACAGGAATACCGGTCTTTCCTCCCGGAGGGTCTCTAGGATCCAAGCGGAAGTACTTATACACATAATAAAAAGGATACGGTGAGCTTTTTCTCTCAGATCAAGTCAAGTAACAGGAGTTGCGGCCGACTTTAATTCATCCCCAAAACACGCCAGGTGGGTGTACTCTGGATGTACCCCAAAATCCTACGACCCAACTCTCCGAGGAAGTCTAGCCCCCAAGCGAGAGAGGGAATGGGACCATGGTGGTCACGGTAACACCGGCAAGCCCGATGCCGCCCGGCGTGCGTGATCACTACCATGCCGACAGGAAAGGTTGCAACCTTGTATGCAATGCACATTTATGACAGGGAATATATCACAGTAGGAGGACAACAAAGTAGGTTGCCTCCGGACAGTCATAAGATTGCACATTGACCAAGTAAACAGGCAGGGCACGATAAAACAGGTGATATATCACAGTAGGAGGACAACAAAGTAGGTTGCCTCCGGACAGTCATAAGATTGCACATTGACAGGTAGACAAGCAAGGCACGATAAGACATGAAAATTTCACTTGAAGGCATATAGAGTTATATGAAGATTAAACGGGCAGCCATGTAACACATGTAAAACAGGCCATATAACTCATTAAGAAGTCCACATGATCAAGTGATAAGATTATTCAACATGCAATGACATCAATCATGGGTTCGGGTGCAAGAAAAGCTTATTTGTCAACATGCAATGGTCAAAATCACATTTGAAGTTATAAGACATTAACGGGCAGCCCACTAAGCATATAATTTCCACACAATATCCAAATGATCAACACTTAGCAAGACTACCTAGTCATTAGGGTTTCCGTTTCATGCTTAACCGCGTGATTAAACCCTAAGTCAACTCAAAATCATTCTCAAGTCATGCATCATTCAATTCAAACATCCTCAAGTACCCAAAACAGTCCACACAACATTCCAACACCACAATTCCAAGCAACTAGTATCACAAGAGAGGTTACATCAATCTTCCAAGCATATAGCTAAGTGAAACCTTTACTGCAATAGGCTGTTTTCTCACAATCAATAGGATAACCAAAAAATATCCAAATCCAGTGAATAAGATGTCAAATTAAATCTTAACAAGTTAACTAAAATCAGAAACAAACCTTGCATCAATTGGAGTTCGGGATAATTAGATATTGCCGAAACAGTGGAATAGCTCAAAACTGTCCAGATTTGCATACTTTTCCGAAATTGTCGTTTTTGAGGTCCTTAGGGTCAGTTAGCCTTGGTCCATTTCTGACAAAATTGTCCATAACTGAAAAATATAGCAGCACACCAATTTTCATGCATTTTGGACAACATTTACTAAGTCAAATATGGTTCGTTCCACAAGGTCAGTGCATCTGCCAAAACCTGATTCATTTTTCCAGATTTCCAGATTTGGTCACATTTTAATGATTTGCCATTTTGAGGACCTTAGAGTCAAAATTATCTTCGGCTTGTTTCTGGGAAAAATGTTCAAAACTGTCCAAACTAGTCACCCACCAATTTTCAAGCATTTTCAACATCATTTTCTTAGCTAAACTTACCTCGAACAGACTGGTCAGAGAGCTGTCATCCATTTCGACTTCACCTAGCATCATTTTCAAGCCAAGATCTTGCCATGCATGGTTGTTTAAGCTTATGAACGACCATATAGCTCATGTACAGAAGCAAATACACACACTTATGAGCATGCATGTAAGTTTTTAAAGAGTTTTCAAAAGGTTTTAACCCTCACTTTAGAAATCAACCACAAAGATGCACAAAAACTTGTTGAAGCTTCAAATCTCTTCTTCTTCTTGCTTAGCCGAGATTCCAACTTGGTTTCTCTATTTTTCCTAGCTTAGTGATCAATCTCTTAGCACATGCATGAGGTTAGAACAAGAAGAAAATAAATGGAAGCTTAAAAACTCACCAAGGCCGAAAATGGTGACTCAAAATGCTTGCATGTGTGTTTCTTGCATCCTAGCTTGCTTGGGTGAGTTTCTTTGCTTGTGGTTTGTCTTGATGCACCATAGGATGATGACGATGAGCTAAGAGGTGGAGAGAACTCAGCCAAAACCGAAATGGAGAGAGAGAGTGAGAGGGAGAGAGAGAAAATGTGAGGAAAGTGAGAGAAATGAGAGAAAAATGAGGCTTTTGCAATTTTTTGAGCATGTGGTCAGCCTTGGGCTTCCAAATCTGAATTTTTGTGTCTTCAAGGTGGAATTTGAAATGTTAGCATGGGCCATGAGTGGTTTGGTCGAAAATGAGAGGAAATTGAGCTGGTTTTGGGCAATTTTTTTTAT
The DNA here is from genome assembly GCA_037974665.1 of Ehretia macrophylla. NCBI lineage: Eukaryota > Viridiplantae > Streptophyta > Magnoliopsida > Boraginales > Ehretiaceae > Ehretia > Ehretia macrophylla. The sequence goes on along the minus strand of CM075766.1, from coordinate 68,538,977 downwards.
GCATTGATAAGTGTTTTTGTGTCATGACTTGTCTAGAATCATTTTGAATTAAACATGCATGCAAAAATCTGATTTTGTGTCATCTTTTGAATTGTTTTAACATGTGTGTAAGAGAATGTTGGGTATTTAGGGGTTTTAGGTAGAATAGAATATAGGGTATGTTTAGAAGTTTGTAAGATTTTGTCTTGTAGTGAGTTTAAAATATAATATTTAGGTGTTAGTGGATTTTGTAGAGATTTGAATTAGGATTATTTTATAGTTTAGTGGTTTGTGTAGGATGCTTTCTTGATTAACATGGTGGCACGGATTCCTAGGTCTAGGGTACGCACTACGAGGCACGCACCGAAAACAATACGGGGCACAAAACACGAGGTAAACATGAACTACGAGGTAAGACACGAACTTCTAGACTAGGGCACGTACTTCAAGTCTAATGCACAGATTCTAATGCTAACGCACGTAACCCTAGGTCAATGCACGTAGACCAATGCATGACACGTAATTCAATGTAATGCACGTAAATTAAGGTACGCTTCTTAAACCTAGGTTAAGGCACGTATGACGAAGTATGCATGAAAACTAAGACAGGGCACGTAATCCAAGGTCAGTCATATCATTCTTGGTCTATGGCAAACAAATCGAGGCAATACACGTCATTCAGGGTCGGGCCTCACAATGGCGTCGTGTGCTAGGCGATTCGCGCATCGTGCAGGCCAGCGGGACCACACCGGGAGACGGTTTAGAGGCAACACGATGCTTGGATCACCACGACATTGAAGCATCAGCAATCGTCTCATCGCAACGCTCGTGTCGTCACTTAACGAAAGCCAATGACACAAGTGCTAGGTGATTCGCGCATCACACATGCCCCCAACCGTCCCCCTGTATGCACTCGTATGCACGGAACGGGATAAGAAAACTACCTTCCTGCCCACGCGATGCTTGGATCACCACGACACTAGACCACGTCCGTTGCATTACGACTCAGCGAGGACTATGGCATCGTGAACTAGGTGATTCGACAATCGCACAGGCCCATAGGAACACACCGGGGGACGGCTTTGAGGCCGCACGGTGCTTGGATCGCCACGACATTAAAGCATTAGCAATCATCTTATCGCAACGCTCGCGTCGTTGTTTAACGAAAGCCAATGCCACATGTGCTAGGCGATTCGCGCATCACGCATGCCCCCTACCATCCCCCTGTATGCACCTGTATTCACGGAACGGGACAAGCAAACTACCGTCCTGCCCAAGCGGTGCTTGAATCGCCAAGACACTAGACCACGTCCGTCGCATTACGACTCAGTGAGGACCATGGCGTCGTGTGCTAGTCGATTTCCGCATCGCACAGGCCCATCGGAACCAACCGAGGGACGACTTCAAGGCTGGATGGTGCTTGGATCGCCACGACATTGAAGCATCAGCAATCGTCTCATCGCAACGCTCGCGTCGTTGCTTAACGAAAGCCAATGCTGCATGTGCTAGGCGATTCGCGCATCACGCATGCCCCCCACCGTCCCCCTGTATGCACCAGTATTCACGGAACGGGACAAGCAAACTACCTTCCTGCCCACGCGGTGCTTGGATCGCCACTACACTAGACCACGTCCGTCGCATTACGACTCAGCGAGGACCATGGCGTCGTGTGCTAGGCGATTCGCGCATCGCACAGGCAAGTCGGAACCAACCGGGGGACGGCTTCAAGGCCGCATGGTGCTTGGATCGCCACGACATTGAAGCATCAACAATCGTCTCATCACAACGCTCGCGTCGTTGCTTAACGAAAGCCAATGCCACATGTGCTAGGCGATTCGCGCATCATCCATGCCCCCCACCGCCCCCCTGTATGCATTTGTATTCACGTAACGGGACAAGCAAACTACCTTCCCGCCCACGCGGTGCTTGGATCGCCACGACACTAGACCACGTCCGTCGCATTACAACTCAGCGAGGACCATGGCATCGTGTGCTAGGCATTTCGCACATCCCACAGGCCTGTCCGACCCAACTGGGGGACGGCTTCAAGGCCCCATGGTGCTTGGATCGCCACGACATTGAAGCATCATCAATCGTCTCATCGCAACGCTCGCGTCGTTGCTTAACGAAAGCCATTGCCACATGTGCTAGGCGATTCGCGCATCACGCATGCCCCCCACCGTCCCCCCGTATGCACGGAATGGGACAAGCAAACTACATTCCTGCCCACGCGGTGCTTGGATCGCCATGACACTAGACCACGTCCGTTGCATTACGACTCAGCGAGGACCATGGCGTCGTGTGCTAGGGGATTCGCGCATCGCACAGGCACATCAGAACCAACTGGGGGACAACTTCAAGGCCGCATGGTGCTTGGATTGCCACGACATTGAAGCATCAACAATCGTCTCATCGCAACGTTCACGTCGTTGCTTAACGAAAGCCAATGCCACATGTGCTAGGCAATTCGCGCATCACGCATGCCCCCATCGTCCTCCCGTATGCACGGAACTGGACAAGTAAACTACTTTCCTGCCCACGCAGTGCTTGGATCGCCACGACACTAGACCACGTCCGTCGCATTACGACTCAGCGAGGACCATGGCGTCGTGTGCTAGGCGATTCGCGCATCGCACAGGCAAGTCGGAACCAACCGGGGGACGGCTTCAAGGCCGCATGGTGCTTGGATCGCTACGACATTGAAGCATCAGCAATCGTCTCATCGCAACGCTCGAGTCGTTGCTTAACGAAAGCCAATGCCGCATGTGCTAGGCGATTAGCGCATCACGCATGCCCTCCACCGTCCCCCTGTATGCACCAGTATTCACAGAACGGGACAAGCAAACTACCTTCCTGCCCACGCGGTGCTTGGATCGCCACGACACTAGACCACGTCCGTCGCATTACGACTCAGCGAGGACCATGGCGTCGTGTGCTAGGCGATTCGCGCATCGCACAGGCAAGTCGGAACCAACCAGGGACGGGTTCAAGGCCGTATGATGCTTGGATCGCCACGACATTGAAGCATCAACAATCGTCTCATCCCAACGCTCGCGTCGTTGCTTAACGAAAGCCAATCCCACATGTGCTAGGAGATTCGCGCATCACGCATGCCCCCCACCGTCCCCCTGTATGCATTTTTATTAATGGAACGGGACAAGCAAACTACCTTTCCGCCCACGCGGTGCTTGGATCGCCACGACACTAGACCACGTCCATCGCATTACAACTCAGCGAGGACCATGGCGTCATATGCTAGGCGATTCGCGCATCACACAGGCCTGTCATAACCAATTGGGGGATGGCTTCAAGGCCCCATGGTGCTTGGATCGCCACGACATTGAAGCATCATCAATCGTCTCATCACAAAGCTCACGTCGTTGCTTAACGAAAGCCAATGCCACATGTGCTAGGCGATTCGCGCATCACGCATGCCCCCCACCGTCCCCCCATATGCCGGGAACGGGACAAGCAAACTACCTTCCTACCCACGCGGTGCTTGGATCGGCACGACACTAGACCACGTCCGTTGTATTACGACTCAGCGAGGACCATGGCGTCGTGTGCTAGGCGATTCGCGCATCGTACTAGCACATCGGAACCAACTGGGGGACGACTTCAAGGCCGCATGGTGCTTGGATTGCCATGACATTGAAGCATCAACAATCGTCTCATCGCAACTCTCGCGTCGTTGCTTAACGAAAGCCAATGCCACATCTGCTAGGCAACTCACGCATCACGCATGCCCCCCACCGTCCCCCCGTATGCACGGAATGGGACAAGAAAACTACCTTCCTGCCCACGCGGTTATTGGATCGCCACGACATTAGACCACGTCCATCGCATTACGACTCAGCGAGGACGATGGCGTCGTGTGCTAGGCGATTCGCGCATCGCATAGGCACGTCAGAACCAACTGGGGGACGACTTCAAGGCCGCATGGTGCTTGGATCGCCACGACATTGAGGCATCAACAATTGTCTCATCGCAACGCTCGCGTCGTTGCTTAACAAAAGCCAATGCCACATGTGCTAGGCGATTCGCGCATCACGCAGGACCAATGACACATCGGGGGACGGGAATGGCCCCCAACGTGTACCTAGCCGTCGGCACGGGGATGGCTAGTTTTGTCCTTGGGCAACCACTCGCCCCCTCATTAGCCATCCCAATAACGTCGACGGTGTTGCGGCACCAAGATGGATAATGAAGGGCTAGGGATGCCACCACGTTCCTCATTAGGCATCCTGGTGCCGCGCCGAGGGACATGCTGGGGGACGCGGGGCGGGGGGGGGACAGCCCCAACGCACGGGGATGCAACGCAATACCTCGGCGTGATTCCCTCGGTAGGCATTCCCGCCCACAATATAGCTCACAATATAGCCCACGATATAGCCCACAATGTGCCACGCAGTGCCCACAACGTCCCCCCGCATGGCCCTCGACCAGGAGGCTTGACACCACATACCCCCCTATAATACATTTAAATGCAAAAACCCAAGTGACAATAGTAGCATACATTTTGCCAGAGATTCATAATGGGTGTTTTACACTATAAAAGGCCCCATATGGCATGATCTTCGTACCCAACTTTCTCCTTATTGATATCATATGATATCCAAATGCTTTAAAAAAAAATTTTGAAAAAATATTTTTTAACATTTAATAATTACGAAAAATAGGAAAAAATTAGAAAAAATAGTAGAAAATTTAGAAAAAATTATATTAATTCATTTATTAATTTGTTAAATGATTTTCAAAAATATTTTTTTCAAAAAATTAATTTTTAATATTTAAAAATTACGAAAAATAGGGAAAAATCACAAAAAATATTAGAAAATTCAGGAAAATTTATATTAATTCATAAATTAATTAGTTTACATGATATTTGGCGTTACAATTTGTTTTGGATGGATTGGGAAACCGATTAATCTATTTCGCCTCACAAATGTGACGAACAGTTTGTCGGACAAGGAAAAAGTTAAGACTACTTTGTAGATTCAGAAACCACTTGTACAAGAATATCAATGTCTACATTCGTGTCATAATACATTTCGCATGCCCAATCCCCTCGAATGCTTAACGTTGCCTGTCGTGCCCAACGTCGCCTACTAGTGCCAAAGCCGTCCCCCAACATCCCCCATCGTCCCCCAAGTGTACCCCCACCGTCCCCCAGCTGTGCCCCAACAGTGCCCCAGCCGTGCCCCAATAATGCCCCAACAGCGCCCCTTGAGCGGCCCGCACGAGCCACTTGCGCGTACCATCGTGCGGCACGGGCGCCCCATGCGCACACCTTCTTGCGGCATGCGAGCCACATGCAAGCACCATCGTGCGGCATGCGGCCCCGATGCGCTCACCGTCGTGCGGCATGGGCACACCATGCGCACACCTTCGTGCGGCATGGGCACCCCATGCGCGCACCATCATGCAGCATGCAGGCCACATTCGTGCACCATCGTGCGGCATGCGCGCTCGATGAGCGCATTATCGTGCGACATGGGCGTCCCATGCACGCACCTTCGTGCGTCATGTGGGCCACATGCGCGCACCATCGTGCGGCACGGGCGCCCCATGGGTGCACCATCGTGCGACATGCGGGCCACATGCGCGCACCATCGTGCGACATGCGGGCCACATGCGCGCACCATCGTGCGGCATGGGCGCCCCATGCGCACACCATCGTGCGGCATGCGGACCACATGCAAGCACCATCGTGCGGCATGCGCGACCGATACGCGCACCATCGTGCGGCAAGGACGCACCATGTGCGCACCTTCGTGCGGCATAGGTACCCCATGCGCGCACCATCATGCAGCATGCGGGCCACATGCATGCACCACAGTGCGGCATGCGCGCCCGATGAGCGCACCATCGTGCGACATGGGCGCCCCATGCGCGCACCTTCGTGCGGCATGCGGGCCACATGCGCGCACCATCGTGCGTCATGCGCGCCCCATACGCCTACCATCGTGCGGCAAGGGTGCACCATCCGCACACCTTCGTGCGGCATGGGCGCCCAATGCGCGCACCTTCGTGCCGCATGCGGGCCACATGTGCGCACCATCATGCGCTATGAGTGCCCGATGCGCGCACCATCGAACGGCATAGGCGCCGCATGCGCGCCCCTTCGTGCGGCATGGGCGCCCCATGCGTGTATCGTTGTGCGGCATGGGCGCCCCATGCGCATACTTTCGTGCGGCATGCGGGCCACATGCGCGCATCGCTGTCCGGCATGGGCGCCCCATGCGCGAACCTTCGTGCGGCATGCGGGCCACATGCGCGCACCATCACTCGACAAGCGCGCCCGATGCGCGCACCATCGAGCGGCATGGGCGCCGCATGTGCGCACCTTCGTGCGGCATGCGCGCACCATCGTGCGGCATGGGCGCCCTATGCGCGCATCGCTATGCGGCATGGGCGCCCCATGCGCGCACCTTCATGCGACATATGGGCCACATGCGCGCACCATCGTGCGCCATGCGCGCCCGATGCGCGCACCATCAAGCGACATGGGCGCCGCATATGCGCACTATCTTGTGGCATGCGCGCACCATCGTGCGGCATGGGCGCCCCATGCGCGCATCGCTGTGCGGCATGGGTGCCCCATGCACGCACCTTCGTGCGGCATGCGAGCCACATGCGCGCACCATCGTGCCCCATGAGCGCACCATTGAGCGGCATGGGCGCCGCATGTGCGCACCTTCGTGCGGCATACACGCACCATCGTGCGGAATGGGCGCCCCATGCGCGCATCGCTGTGCCTCATAGGCGCCCCTTGCATGCACCTTCGTACGGCATGCGGGCCACATGCGTGTACCAACGTGCGGCATGCGCGCCCGATGCGTGCACCATCACGCGGTATGGGCGGCCCATGCGCGCACCTTCGTGCGGCATGCGGGCCACATGCGAACACCAGAGTGCGCATGAGCGCCCCATTCTCGCACCATCGTGAGGAATGGGCGCCCCATACGTGTACCTTCATGCGACATGCTGGCCACATGTGCGCACCATCGTACGGTATGCGCGCACCATCTAGCGGCATGGGCGCCCCATGCGCACACCTTCGTGCAGCATGCGGGCCACATATGCGCACCATCGCTCGGCATACGCGTCGCACGCGCGCGGCAAGTGGGTGCCCCAAGTAGGTGCCCCAAGTACGTGCCCCATCGGAGGCCCAATCGTGCGTAGTCGTTCAACACAGTGTGTAGTCGTGCCGTAACCGTTCACCAACGTGCCCAGCCGTGCCGAAGATAGGGGCAACATAACCTCAGTCACCGTTAATAATAAGGGAAGAATGTTAGGCACCTTGACGGGCCGGCAACACACAAGGTCGGAATCAAATTTTTTGCCATCTCTTACGAAGCGAGCATAGGCTGTCAAACACTTAGGCATTCGAGGCGATGCGCGGGGTCGGCCGGCAGTAGGCCCGTTAGCACTTGGGCATAGCACATAGCATTTAGGCATCATTGGGCAGCATGGGCGCCCCATGCGCACACCATCGTGCGGTATGCGGGCCACATGCGTGCACCATCGTGCGGCATGCGCGCCCGATGAGCGCACCATCATGCGACATGGGTGCCCCATGCGCGCACCTTCGTGCGGCATTAGGGCCACATGCACGTACAATCGTGCGGCAAGGGCGCAACATGAGCGCACCTTCGTGCGGCATGGGCACCCCATGCGCGCACCATCGTGTCGCATGCGGGCCACATGTGCGCACCATCGTGCGGCATGCGCGCCCGATACGCGCACCATCGTGCGGCAAGGACGCACCATGGGCGCACCTTCGTGCGGCATGGGTACCCCATGCGCGCACCATCATGCAGCATGCGGGCCACATGCATGCACCACAGTGCGGCATGCGCGCCCGATGAGCGCACCATCGTGCGACATGGGCGCCCCATCGTTCGTCATGCGCGCCTCATACGCCTACCATCGTGCGGCAAGGGTGCACCATCCGCGCACCTTCGTGCGGCATGGGCGCCCAATGCGCACACCTTCGTGCCACATGCGCGCACCATCGAACGGCATAGGCGCCGCATGCGCGCCCCTTCGTGCGGCATGGGCGCCCCATGCGTGTATCGTTGTGCGGCATGGGCGCCCCATGCGCATACTTTCGTGCGGCATGCGGGCCACATGCGAGCATCGCTGTGCGGCATGGGCGCCCTATGCGCGCACCTTCGTGCGGCATGCGGGCCACATGCGTGCACCATGGTGCGCCATGCGCGCCCGATGTGCGCACCATCGGGCGGCATGGGCGCCCCATGCGCGCACCTTCATGCGACATATGGGCCACATGCGCGCACCATCGTGCGCCATGCGCGCCCGATGCGCGCACCATCAAGCGACATGGGCGCCGCATATGCGCACTATCTTGTGGCATGCGCGCACCATCGTGCGGCATGGGCGCCCCATGCGCGCATCGCTGTGCGGCATGGGTGCCCCATGCACGCACCTTCGTGCGGCATGCGAGCCACATGCGCGCACCATCGTGCCCCATGAGCGCACCATTGAGCGGCATGGGCGCCGCATGTGCGCACCTTCGTGCGGCATACACGCACCATCGTGCGGAATGGGCGCCCCATGCGCGCATCGCTGTGCCTCATAGGCGCCCCTTGCATGCACCTTCGTACGGCATGCGGGCCACATGCGTGTACCAACGTGCGGCATGCGCGCCCGATGCGTGCACCATCACGCGGTATGGGCGGCCCATGCGCGCACCTTCGTGCGGCATGCGGGCCACATGCGAACACCAGAGTGCGCATGAGCGCCCCATTCTCGCACCATCGTGAGGAATGGGCGCCCCATACGTGTACCTTCATGCGACATGCTGGCCACATGTGCGCACCATCGTACGGTATGCGCGCACCATCTAGCGGCATGGGCGCCCCATGCGCACACCTTCGTGCAGCATGCGGGCCACATGTGCGCACCATCGTTCGGCATAGGCGTCGCACGCGCGCGGCAAGTGGGTGCCCCAAGTAGGTGCCCCAAGTACGTGCCCCATCGGAGGCCCAATCGTGCGTAGTCGTTCAACACAGTGTGTAGTCGTGCCGTAACCGTTCACCAACGTGCCCAGCCGTGCCGAAGATAGGGGCAACATAACCTCAGTCACCGTTAATAATAAGGGAAGAATGTTAGGCACCTTGACGGGCCGGCAACACACAAGGTCGGAATCAAATTTTTTGCCATCTCTTACGAAGCGAGCATAGGCTGTCAAACACTTAGGCATTCGAGGCGATGCGCGGGGTCGGCCGGCAGTAGGCCCGTTAGCACTTGGGCATAGCACATAGCATTTAGGCATCATTGGGCAGCATGGGCGCCCCATGCGCACACCATCGTGCGGTATGCGGGCCACATGCGTGCACCATCGTGCGGCATGCGCGCCCGATGAGCGCACCATCATGCGACATGGGTGCCCCATGCGCGCACCTTCGTGCGGCATTAGGGCCACATGCACGTACAATCGTGCGGCAAGGGCGCAACATGAGCGCACCTTCGTGCGGCATGGGCACCCCATGCGCGCACCATCGTGCGGCATGCGCGCTTGATGAGCGCACCATCGTGCGACATGGGCGCCCCATGCGCGCACCTTCGTGCGGCATGAGGGCCACATGCACTCACCATCGTGAGGCATGCGCGCCCCATACGCCTACCATCGTGCTGCAAGGGCGCACCATCCGCGCACCTTCGTGCGGCATGGGCGCCCAATGTGCGCACCTTCGTGCGGAATACGGGCCACATGCGCGTACCGTCGAGCGCCATGCACGCCCGGTGTGCGCACCATCGAGCGGCATGGGCGTACCTTCGTGCTGCATGGGCGCCCCATGCGTGCATCGCTATGCGGCATGGGCGCCCCATGCGCGCACCTTCGTGAGGCATGCGTGCCACATGCGCGCACCATCGTGCGGCATGCGCGCCCATTGGGCGCACCATCGAGCGGCATGGGCGGCGCATGTGAGCACCTTCGTGCAGCATAAGCACACCATCGTGCGGCATGGGCACCCCATGCGCTCACCTTCGTGCGGCATGCACGCACCATCGTGCGGCATGGGCGCCCCATACGCGTATCGCTGTGTGGCATGGGCGCCCCATGGGCGCATCGCTGTGCGGCATGGGCACCCCATGCGCGCACCTTCGTGCAGCATGCGGGCCACATGCGAGCACCATCGTGCATCATAAGCGCCCGATACACGCACCTTCGAGCGGAATGGGCGTCGCATGTGCGCACCTTCGTGCGGCATGCGCGCACCATCGTGCGGCATGCGCGCACCATCGAGCGTCATGGGTGCCGCATGTGCGCGACTACGTGCGGCATGCGCGCACCATCGTGCGGCATGGGCGCCCCATGCGCGCATCGCTGTGCGGCATGGGCGCCCCATGTGTGCACCTGCGTGCGGCATGCGGCCCACATGTGTGCACCATCCTGCGCCATGCCCACCCGATGCGCGCACCATCGAGCGGCATGGGCGCCGCATGTGCACACCATCGTGCGGCATGGGCGCCCCATGCGCGCATCGCTGTGCGGCATGGGCGCCCCATGCGTGCACCTTCGTGCGGCATGCAGGCCACATTCGCGCACCATCGTGCGCCATGCGCGCACCATCGAGTGGCATGGGCACCGCATGTGCGCACCTACGTGCGGCATGCGCGCACCATCGTGCGGTATGGGGGGCCCATGCGCGCATCGCTATGCGGCATGGGCGCCCCATGCGCGCACCTTCGTGCGGCATGCGGGCCACATGCGCGCACCATCGTGCGGCATGCGCGGCCAATGCGCGCACCGTCGCGCAGCATGGGCGGCCCATGCGTGTACCTTCATGCGGCATGCGGGCCACATGCGCACACCAGAGTGCGCATGAACGCTCCATGCGCGCACCATCATGAGGCATGGGCACCCCATACGTGCACCATCATGCGGCATGCGGGCCACATGCGCGCACCATCGTGCCGCATGCACTCACCATCGAGGGGCATGGGCGCCCCATTCGCACACCTTCGTGCGGCATGCGGGCCACAAGTGCACACAATCGTGCGGCATGGGCAGCCAAGTAGGTGCCCCAAGTAGGTGCCCCATCGGAGGCCCAATCGTGCGCCGTCGTGCAACACCGTGTGCAGTCGTGCCGCAACCGTTCACCAACGTGCCCAGCCATACCGAAGATAGGGGCAACATAACCTCAGTCACCGTTAATGCTAAGGGAAGAACATTAGGCACCTCGGCGGGCCGGCAACACACAAGGTCGGATTCAATTTTTTTGCCATCTCTTACAAAGCGAGCATAGGCTGTCTAACACTTGGGCACCCCAGGCGAAGCGCGGGGGCGGCCGGCAGGGGGTCCGGTAGCACCTGGGCATAGCACATAGTACTTAGGCATCATTGGGCATAGCACTTTGGTGCACATAGCACTTGGGCTTAGAGCTTGGGTGACCATAGCACATAGCACTTGGGCGTCAATGGGCATAGCACATAGCACTTGGGTATAGCACTTTGCGCATTCGCGCGTCCACACTTGGGATTGGGCATAGCACTTAGCACTTAGGCATCCTTGGGCATAACTGTCACGCCCCAACCCGGCCTATAAAGGTTAGACTAGGGTGTGATCTAAACATTCAAGTCCATTCACATTCTTAATCGTTCTAGGTGGTTTAACACTTAACGTTTTATTCTAGACTCCAAATTTTTCGGAAATCCGGCAGCATAACGGCTGTAATTGGGCTCTTTGTTTTGACCTAAATTTTCTAACAGTCTCAAAACTTTCAATTCAAGTTCATTCCCAACTAGAATTTACTATTTTATCATCAATTGAATTGCCTATTGGTTATTTCGACGTCCCGTTTGATTTATAACCTAGCATGATACTATGTCTCGTTTGTTTTTTTGTCCTCGTTACAAATATACCTGTTGATCTTAGCTCAATAGCAAGTACCTATTAAGATTGGATAAGTTCATTTACTTAGTTCTTAACTAAAGCGTCATAACCTAAGATAGATACTAGCGGTAGTAAAAGCAAAACGATCATAGTAGTGTCATGTCTAGTATCAGTCTACTTAACATAAGTACAAACCAAAATTAGACCCCAAATTACAATGGGGGTCTTTTACATTAGCAACAACAACAACATAAGATAAATAGTCTTCAAGCAGCACAAGGTACACAAGTAGTCACGTTCAAGCAAAACAACAATAACAGGAAATCACTCCAGGGGTTCATCATTAGGTACATCATCCTCGGGTTCCTGCACCTGTTCTTCTTCACCTGAGATGATAAAAGAGGGTGAGTCCTTATGAACTCAGCGAGGGGGAGCGAGAAATAAGTTTTGAAACTCATTTTCCAGTTAAACTTATGAAAATCCCTTTCTCAAACATGAATACAACAGAAATACAAGTACAGAATTACAAGTACGGAATAGGAATACCAGTCTTTCCTCCCCGAGGTTCTCTAGGATCCAAGCGGGAGTACTTATACACATAATAAAAAGGATACGGTGAGCTTTAGCTCTCAGATCAAGTCAAGTAACAGGAGTTGCGGCCGACTTTAATTCATCCCCAAAACACGCCAGGTGGGTGTACTCCGGATGTACCCCGAAATCCTACGACCCAACTCTCCAAGGGTGAAATGCCAAGCAAGAGTGGGAATTGGACCATGGCAGTCACGGTAACACCGGCAAGCCCGACGCCGCCCGGCGTGCGTGAAACACTACCATGCCACACTGAAAGGTTGCAACCTCGAATGCAATGCACATTTATAACATTTAACATATCACATTAGGAGGACAACAAAGTAGGTTGCCTCCGAGCAGTTATAAGATCGCATGTTAACAAGTAGTCGAACGAGACACGATAAGACAAGTAATTTCACATGAGAGGCATATGGAGTTATATGAACATTAATCGGGCAGCCATGTAACACATGTAAAACAGGTCATATAACTCATTAAGAAGCTCATATAATCAAGTGATACGAATTATTCAACATGCAACAACATTTACGTGGGTTCGGTAGCAAGAAAAGCTTATTTGACAACATGCCATGGTCAAATTCACATTTGAAGTTATAGAACAATTACAGGCAGCCCACTAAGCATATAATTTCCACACCAAACCAAGAGATCAACACTTAGTAAAGCTACCTAGTCATTAGGGTTTCTATTTCATGCTTAATCGTGTGATGAAAACCCTAAGTCAACTCAAAGTCATTCTTAAGTCATGCATCATTCCATTCAAACATCCTCAAGTACTCAAAACAGTCCACATAACATCCCAACACAACTTTTCCACACAATTAGTATCACAAGAGAGGTTACAATAATTTTCCAAGCATGTAGCTAAATAAAACCTTTACTGCAATAGGCTGTTTTCTCACAATCAATAGGATAATCAAACAATCTCCAAATTCAGTGAATAAGATTTCAAATTAAAGCTTAATAAGTTAACTAAACGCAGAAACAAACCTTGCATCAATTGGAGTTCAGAATCATTAGTTATAGCCGAAACAGTGAGGTAGCACAAAACTGTCCAGATTTGTACACTTTTCAGAAAATGGAGTTTTTGAGGTCCTTAGAGTCCGTTTTAGCTTTGGTCCATTTCTGACAAAATTGTCCATAACTGAAAAATATAGCATCACACCAAATTTCATGCGTTTTGGGAAACTTTTACTAAGTCAAATATGGTTCGTTCCACAAGGTCAGTGCATCTGCCAAAACCTGATTCATTTTTCCAGATTTCCAGATTTGGTCACATTTTAATGATTTGCCATTTTGAGGAACTTAGAGTCAAAATTAGCTTCGGCCTATTTTTGGGAAAAATGTTCAAAACTGTCCAAAATAGTCACCCCCCAATTTTCAATCATTTTCAACATCATTTGCTTGGCTAAAATTACCTCGAACAGACTGGTCAGAGAGCTGTCATCCATTTCGACTTCACCTAGCATCATTTTCAAGCCAAGATCTTGCCATGCATGGTTGTTTAAGCTTATGAACGACCATATATCTCAAGTACAGAAGCAAACACACACATTCATGAGCATGCATGTGAAATTTTAAAGAGTTTTCAAAAGGTTTTAACCCTCACCTTAGCAATCAACCACAAAATGCTCAAGACCCTTTGTTGAAGCTCAAATCTTCTCCTTTCCCTTGCTTAGCCGAGAACCTCACTAGTTTTTCTCTATTTTTCCTAGCTTAATGATC
>CM075766.1:68517316-68519816 GCA_037974665.1 Ehretia macrophylla | reverse complement strand
ACCATACCCGACCAGCCTTTGCATGCCCATCCTAGCAATTTCAAAATAGCATATTGAGGACAAAAGTGTAGAATTTGGACTGCCCAAGGACCGACCACAACCTCAAAAAAATTGCAAGGCCTTCATTTGTTGTCCTTTCTTCATTCTCTTTCATTCTTCATCACTTCCCTCTCATTTCTCACTCTCTCTCTCGGCCCTAGCTGCACATTACTCCCTCCATAGCTTCTCTCCCTCACAACATAGCAAATCAAGTCAGGCAACCATCAAAAAAAAAAAAGAAATCGAAGCAAGCAAGCTAGAGTTCGAAAATCACTCTTGCATGTGCATTGAAGCTACATTTCGGCCCTAGGTAAGCTTGTTGACAACCATTTCTTTTCTCCATGGTTTAACCTCATGCTTGTGCTAAGAGATTGATCATTAAGCTAGGAAAAATAGAGAAAAACTAGTGGGGTTCTCGGCTAAGCAAGGGAAAGGAGAAGATTTGAGCTTCAACAAAGGGTCTTGAGCATTTTGTGGTTGATTGCTAAGGTGAGGGTTAAAACCTTTTGAAAACTCTTCAAAATTTCACATGCATGCTCATGAATGTGTGTATTTGCTTCTGTACTTGAGATATATGGTCGTTCATAAGCTTAAACAACCATGCATGGCAAGATCTTGGCTTGAAAATGATGCTAGGTGAAGTCGAAATGGATGACAGCTCTCTGACCAGTCTGTTCGAGGTAATTTTAGCTAAGCAAATGATGTTGAAAATTCTTGAAAATTGGTGGGTGACTATTTTGGACAGTTTTGAACATTTTTCCCAGAAATATGCCGAAGCTAATTTTGAATCTAAGGTCCTCAAAATGGCAAATCATTAAAATGTGACCAAATCTGGAAATCTGGAAAAATGAATCAGGTTTTGGTAGATACACTGACCTTGTGGAACGAACCATATTTGACTTAGTAAACTTTTCCCAAAACGAATGACGGTGTGCAAATCTAAAGCTAAATTTTGTCAGAAATGGACCAAAGCTAAAACTGACTCTAAGGACCTCAAAAACGCCATTTTCTGAAAAGTGTGCAAATCTGGACAGTTTTGTGCTACCTCACTGTTTCGGCTATAACTAATGATTCTGAACTCCAATTGATGTAAGGTTTGCTTCTGAGTTTAGTTAACTTTTTAAGCTTTAATTTGAAATCTTATTCACTGAATTTGGAGATTGTTTTATTATCCTATTGATTGTGAGAATACAGCCTATTGCAGTAAAGGTTTTATTTAGCTACATGCTTGGAAAATTATTGTAACCTCTCTTGTGATACTAATTGTGTGGAAAAGTTGTGTTGGGATGTTATGTGGACTGTTTTGAGTACTTGAGGATGCTTGAATGGAATGATGCATGACTTAAGAATGACTTTGAGTTGACTTAGGGTTTTCATCACACGATTAAGCATGAAATAGAAACCCTAATGACTAGGTAGCTTTACTAAGTGTTGATCTCTTGGTTTGGTGTGGAAATTATATGCTTAGTGGGCTGCCCGTAATTGTTCTATAACTTCAAATGTGAATTTGACCATGGCATGTTGTCAAATAAGCTTTTGTTGCTACCGAACCCACGTAAATGTTGTTACATGTTGAATAATTCGTATCACTTGATTATATGAGCTTCTTAATGAGTTATATGGCCTGTTTTACATGTGTTACATGGCTGCCCGTTTGATGTTCATATGACACTATATGCCTTTCAAGTGAAATTATTTGTCTTATCGTGCCTTGTTTGATTACTTGACAACGTGCGATCTTATAACTGCCCGGAGGCGACCTACTTTGTTGTCCTCCTAATGTGATATGTTAAATTTTATAAATGTGCATTGCATACGAGGTTGCAACCTTTCAGTGTGGCATGGTAGTGTTTCATGCACGCCGGGCGGCATCGGGCTTGCTGGTGTTACCGTGACTACCATGGTCCAATTCCCTCTCTCGCTTGGCATTTCACCCTCGGAGAGTTGGGTCGTAGGTTTTCGGGGTACATCTGGAGTACACCCAATTGGGAGCGATAAGGGGATTATTGAAGCCGGCCGCAACAATTGTATCGAAATTGAAATTGAGAGCAACTGCTCACCGTATCCTTGAAATGATTGGTAAATGTATCTGTTGCTCGATTTGTTTCATATATTTGCGTACTTTGTTATTTGTAATACGTGACATGTTTCAAAAAGGAGTTTCCATAATTGAACCGGAAAATGAGTTTCAAAATGTATTTCTCGTTTCCCCTTGCTGAGTTCATAAGGACTCACCCTCTTTTATCATTTCAGGTGAAGAAGAACAGGTACAGGAACCCAAGCTCAATGTACCTAATGATGAACCCCTTGAGTGATTGCCTGTTATTGTTGTTTAGCTTGAACGTGACTACTTGTGTATTTTGTGCTGCTTGAAGACCATTTATCTTATGTTGCTTGTTGTTGCTAATGTAAAAGACCCACGTTGTAATTTGGGGTCTAATTTTGGTTTGTACTTATATTA
>CM075766.1:68499816-68512316 GCA_037974665.1 Ehretia macrophylla | reverse complement strand
GATCGCCATGACACTAGAGCATGTCCGTCGCATTACGACTCAGCGAGGACCATGGTGTCGTGTGCTAGGCGATTCGCGCATCGCACAGGCACGTCGGAACCAACCAGGGGACGACTTCAAGGTCGCATGGTGCTTGGATCGCCACGACATTGAAGCATCAACAATCGTCTCATCGCAACGCTCACGTCGTTGCTTAACGAAAGCCAATGCCACATGTGCTAGGCGATTCGCGCATCACGCATGCCCCCCACGGTCCCCTCGTATGCATTTGTATTCACAGAACGGGACAAGCAAGCTACCTTCCCGGCTACGCGATGCCTGGATCGCCACGACACTAGACCACGTCCGTCACATTACGACTCAGCGAGGACCATGGCATCGTGTGATAGGCGATTCGTGCATCGCACAAGCCAGTCGGAACCAACCGGGGGACGGCTTCAAGGCCGCATGGTGCTTGGTTCGCCACGACATTGAAGCATCAGCAATCGTCTCATCGCAACGATCACGTCGTTACTTAACGGAAGCCAATGCCACATGTGCTAGGCTATTCGCGCATCCTGCATGCCCCCCACCATCCCCCTGTATGCACGGGACGGGACAAGTAAACTACCTTCCTGCCCACGCGGTTCTTGCATCGCCACGACACTATGTGAGGCCCGACCTTGAATAACGTGTATCACCTTGATTTGCATGCCATAGACCAAGAATGATATGATTGATCTTGGATTACGTGCCTTGTCTTAGTTTTCGTACATACTTCGTCATACGTGCCTTAACCTAGGTTTAAGAGGCGTACCTTAATTTACGTGCATTACATTGAATTACGTGTCGTGCATTGGTCTATGTGCATTGACCTAGGGTTGCGTGCGTTAGCATTGGAATCTGTGCATTAGACTTGAAGTACGTGCCTTAGTCTAGAAGTTCGTGTCTTACCTCGTAGTTCGTGTTTACCTCGTGTTTCGTGCCCCGTATTGATTTCGGTGTGTGCCTTGTAGTGCATACCCTAGACCTAGGAATCCGTGCCACCATGTTAATCAAGAAAGCATCCTACACAAAGCATTAAACTATAAAATAATCCTAATTCAAATCTCTACAAAATCCACTAACAATAAACAATTCAATCTACACAAACACCTAAATATTCTTTATTCTTTATTCTCACCCAAAACCAATGCACCTCAAATTTTACCCTTATTATAATCCATAATATATTAAATAGAATCTGAAATTTCAGCAATTTGCAAGCCCTTGGCTGACCACTAAGTGCATTTAGTCTAGCATTGCATAATTTATTCATAATCCTAGACAAACTATGACAAAACACTTACACAATGCATAAAAAATTGCTCAATTCTCCTCAAATCTCCACCATTTTCGACCAACCCTTGCATGCCCATGCTAAACATTTTAAATTCCACCTTGAAGACACAAAAATCTGATTCACCAAGCTCAAGGCTGAACATGCTCATCAAAAATTGCAAAAGGCTTTATTCCTTGTCATATTTTTTTGTCACATTCTCTCATTTCCTTCAACTTCTCTCACTTCCCTCTCATTTCCTCTCTCCATTTCGGTTCTTGGCTGAGTTCTCTATCTCCTTGGCTTGTATTCTTCATAACATAGCTAAGCCAAGTCAAGCAATCATCAAGAAAGTCGGGCAAACAAGCTAGGATGCAAAAATCACACTTACATGCCCTTTGAAGCTTCATTTTTGGCCTAGGTAAGCTTCTTGACATCCATTTCTTTTCTTCAAGTTCTAACTACATGCATGCACTAAGAGATTGATCATTAAGCAAGGAAAAATAGAGAAAAACTAGTGAGGTTCTCGGCTAAGCAAGGGAAAGGAGAAGATTTGAGCTTCAACAAAGGGTCTTGAGCATTTTGTGGTTGATTGCTAAGGTGAGGGTTAAAAGCTTTTGAAAACTCTTTGAAATTTCACATGCATGTTCATAAATGTGTATATTTTCTTCTGTACTTGAGTTATGTGGTCGTTCATGAGCTTAGACAACCATGCATGGCAAGATCTTGGCTTGAAAATGATGCTAGGTGAAGTCGAATTTATGTGACAGCTCTCTGACCAGTCTGTTCGAGGTAAGTTTAACTTGGCAAATGATTTTGAAAATGCTTGAAAATTTTTGGTTGACTAGTTTGGACAGTTTTGAACATTTTTTCCAGAAATAGGCTGAAGCTAATTATGAATCTAAGGTCCTCAAAATGGCAAATCATTAAAATGTGACCAAATCTGGAAATCTGTAAAAATGAATCAGGTTTTGGCAGATGCACTGACCTTGTGGAACGAACCATATTTTACTTAGTAAATGTTGTCCAAAATGCATGAAATTTGGTATGCTGCTAGATTTTCCAGTTCTGGACAATTTTGTCAGAAATGGACCAAAGCTAAAACTGACTCTAAAGATCTCAAAAACGTCAATTTCTGAAAAGTGTACAAATCTGGACAGTTTTGTGCTACCTCACTGTTTCGGCTATAACTAATGATTCTGAACTCCAATTGATGCAAGGTTTGTTTCTGATTTTAGTTAACTTATTAAGCTTTAATTTGACATCTTATTTACTGAATTTTGAGATTTTTTGATTATCCTATTGATTGTGAGAAAACAGCCTATTGCAGTAAAGGTTTTATTAGCCATATGCTTGGAAAATTGTTGTAACCTCTCTTGTGACACTAATTGTGTGGAAATGTGGTGTTGGGATGTTATGTGGACTGTTATGAGCACTTGAGGATGTTGAATTAAATGATGCAAGACTTGATAATGATCTTGAGTGGACTTAGGGTTTGAACACACGATTATGCATGAAATGGAAACCCTAATGGCTAAGTAGTCTTACGAAGTGTTAATCATTGGATATTGTGTGGAAACTGTACGTTGCGTGGGCTGCCCATAAAATGTGTTATAACTTCAATTATGGTTTTGACCATTGCATGTTGTCAAATAAGCTTGTATTGCTACCGAACCCACGTAAATGTTGTTGCATGCTGAATAATTCGTATCACTTGATTATATGAGCTTCTTAATGAGTTATATGGCCTGTTTTACATGTGTTACATGGCTGCCCGTTTGATGTTCATATGACTCTATATGCCTTTCAAGTGAAATTACTCGTCTTATCGTGCCTTGTTTGACTACTTGACAACGTGCGATCTTATAACTGTTCGGAGGCAACCTACTTTGTTGCTGTCCTAATGTGATATGTTAAATGTTATAAATGTGCATTGCATACGAGGTTGCAACCCTTCAGTGTGGCATGGTAGTGTTTCATGCACGCCGGGCGGCATCGGGCTTGCCGGTGTTACCGTGACTACCATGGTCCAATTCCCTATCTCGCTTGGCATTTCACCCTCCGAGAGTTGGGTCATAGGTTTCGGGGTACATCCAGAGTACACCCACCTGGCGTGTTTTGGGGATGAATTAAAGTCGGCCGCAACTCCTGTTACTTGACTTGATCTGAGAGCAAAAGCTCACCGTATCCTTTTATTACGTGTATAAGTACTCCCACTTGGTTCCTAGAGGTCCTCGGGGTGGAAAGATCGGTATTCCTATTCTGTACTTGTATTTCTGTACTTGTATTTCTGTTACATTCATGTGTGAGAAAGGGAATTTCATAAGTTTAACCGGAAAATGAGTTTCAAAACTTATTTCTCGTTCCCCCTCGCTGAGTTCATAAGGACTCACCCTCTTTTATCATCTCAGGTGAAGAAGAACAGGTACATGAACCCGAGGACGGTGTGCCTAATGATGAACCCCTGGAGTGCATGCCTGTCATTGCTTATTTTGCTTGATTGTGACTACTTGTGAACTTTTGCTACTAGAAGACTATTTCCCTTACGTTATTTGTTGTTTGTGATATAATAAACCCCCGTTGTAATTTGGGGTCTAATTTTGGTTTGTACTTATATTAAGTAGACTGATACTAGACATACTATGATCGTTTTTGCTTTTATTATCACTAGTATCTATCATAGGTTATGATGCTTAGCTAAGGAATAGGCAAATGAACATATCCAATCTCAACAGGTACTCGCTAATAAGTTAAGATCAACAGGTACATTTTGAAACGAGGATAAATGGACAACGAGACATAGTATCATGCTAGGTTATAAATCAAACGGGACGTCGAAATAACCAATAAGCAATTCAATTGATGATAAAATAGTAAACTCTAGTCAGGAATGAACTTGAATTGAAAGTTTGAGGTTGTTAGAAAATTTAGGTCAGAATAAGGAGCCCAATTATAGCCGTTATACCGCCGGATTTCTGAAAAATTTTGGAGTCTAGAATAAAACGTTAATTGTTAAACCTCCTAGAATGATTAAGAATGTGAAAGGACTTGAATGTTTAGATCATACCCTAGTCTAACCTTTATAGGCCGGGTTGGGGCGTGACACACTAGACCACATCCGTCGCATTACGACTCAGCGAGGACCACGGCGTCGTGTGCTAGGCGATTCGCGCATTGCACAGGCACGTCGGAACCAACCGGGGGCCGACTTCAAGGCCGCATGGCGCTTGGATCGACACGACATTGAAGCATCAACAATCATCTCATCGCAACGCTCGTGTCATTGCTTAACGAAAGCCAATGCCACATGTGCTAGGCGATTTTCGCATCACGCATGCCCCCCACCGTCCCCCCGTATGCACGGAACGGGACAAGCAAACTACCTTCCTACCCACGCGGTGCTTGGATCGCCACGACACTAGACAACGTCCGTCGCATTACGACTCAGCGAGGACCATGGCGTCGTGTGCTAGGCAATTCGCGCCTCACACAGGAACGTCGGAACCAACAGGGGGACGACTTCAAGGCCGCATTGTGCTTGGATCGCCACGACATTGAAGCATCAACAATCTTCTCATCGCAACACTTGCGTCGTTACTTAATGAAGGGCAATGCCACATCTGCTAGGCGATTCGCGCATCACGCACGCCCCCGACCGTCCCCCCGTATGCACGGAACGGGACAAGCACGTTGCTTGGATTGCCACGACACTAGACCACGTCCGTCGCATTACGACTCAACGAGGACCATGGCGTCGTGTGCTAGGCGATTCGCGCATCGCACAGGCACGTCGGAACCAACCGGGAGACGACATTGAAGTATCAACAATTGTCTCATCGCAACTCTCGCGTCGTTGCTTAACAAAAGCCAATGCCACATGTGCTAGGCGATTTGCGCATCACGCAGGCCCAATGACACATCGGGGGACGGGAATGGCCCCCAACGTGTACCTAGCCGGCGGCACGGGGATGGTTGGTTTTGTGCTTGGCCAACCACTCGCCCCTTAATTAGCCAACCCAATAACATCGACGGTGTTGCGGCACCAAGATGGATAATGGGGGGCTGGGGAAGCCACCACGTTCCTCATTAGCCATCCTTGTGCCGCGCCGAGGGACATGCTGGGGGACGCGGGGAGTGGGTGGCACGGCCCCAACGCACGGGTATGCAACACAATACCTCGGCGTGATTCACTCAGTAAGCATTCCCGCCCACAATATAGCCCACGATATAGCCCACAATGTGCCACGAAGTGCCCACAACGTCCCCCCGCATGGCCCTCGACTAGGAGGCTTGACACCACATGCCCCCCTATAACACATTTAAATGCAAAAACCCAAGTGACAGCAGTAGTATACATTTTGTCAGAGATTCATAATGGGTGTTTAACACTATAAAAGGCCCCATAAGGCATGATCTTTGTACCCAACTTGCTCCTAATTAATATCATATGATATCCAAATGCTTTAAAAAAATATTTGAAAAAATATTTTTTAATATTTAATAATTACAAAAAATATGAAAAAATCAGAAAAAATAGTAGAAAAATCAGAAAAAATTATATTAATTCACTTATTAATTTGTTAAATAATATTCAAAAATATTTTTTTCTTAAAATTAATTTTTAATATTTAAAAATTACAAAAAATAGGAAAAAACCACAAAAAATACTAGAAAATTCAGGAAAATTTATATTAATTCGTAGATTAATTAGTTTACATGATATTTGGCGTTACAATTTGTTTTGGATGGATTGGGAAACCGATTAATCTATTTCGCCTCGCAAATGTGACGAACAGTTTGTCGGACAAGGCAAAAGTTAAGACTACTTCGTAGATTCGGAAACCACTTGTACAAGAATATCAATGTCTACATTCGTGTCATAATACATTTTGCATGCCCAATTCCCTCGAATGCATAACATTGCCTGTCGTGCCCAATGTCCCCTACTAGTGCCAAAGCCATCCCCCAACATCCGCCACCGTCCCCCAGGTGTACCCCGACCGTCCCCCAGCCGTGCCCCAGCTGTGCCCTAACAGTGCCCCTTGAGTGCCCCGCACGCGCCACTTGAGCGCACCATCGTACGGGACGGGCACCCCATCTGTGCACCTTCGTGCGGCATGCGGGCCACATGCGCGAACCATCGTGCGGCATAGGCCCCCCATGCGAGCACCATCGTGCGGCAAGTGGGCCACATGCAAGAACCCTCGTACGGCAAGTGGGCCACAAGCAAGAACCCTCGTGCGGCAAGGGCGCACCATGCGTGCACCTTCGTGCGGCAAGGGCGCACCATGCGCGCACCTTCGTGTGTCATGGGCGCCCCATGCGCGCACCATCGTGCGGCCTGCGCGCCACATGTGCGCACTATCGTGCAACATGGGCGCCCCATGCACGCACCATCGAGCAGCATTAGGGCCACATGCGCGCACCATCGTGCGGCATGCGAGCCCGATGCGCGCACCATCGTGTGGCATGGGCGCACCATGCGCGCACCTTCGTGCGGCATGGGCACCCCATGCGCGCACCATCGTGCGGCATGCGGGCCACATGCGCCACTATCGTGCGGCATGCACCCCCGATGAGTGCACCATCGTACGACATGGGCACCCCATGCGCATGCGGGCCATATACGCGCACCATCGTGCGGCATGCGCGCCCGATGTGCACACCACCGAGCGGCATTGGCGCCGCATGTGCGCACCTTCGTGCGGCATGGGCGCCCGATGCGCGCATCGCTGTGCGGCATGGGCGCCCCATGCGCGCACCATCGTGCGGCATGGGCGCCCCATTCGCGCATCGCTGTGCGGCATAGTCGCCCCATGCGCGCACATTCGTGCGACATGCGGGCCACATGCGCGCACCATCGAGCGTCATGGGTGCCGCATGTGCGCACTTTCTTGTGGCATGAGCGCACCATAGTGCGGCAAGGGCGCACCTTCATGCGGCATGGGCTCCCAATGCGCGCACCTTCGTGAGGTATGCGGGCCACATGCGCGTACCATCGTGCGTCATGCGCGCCCGATGCGCGCACCATCGAGCAGCATGGGCGCCGCATATGGGCACCTTTGTGCGGCATGCACGCACCATTGGGCGGCATGGGTGCCCCATACGCGGATCGTTGTGCGGCATAGGCACCCCATGCGTGCAACATCATGTGGCATGCGGGCCACATGCGCGCACCATCGTGCGGCATGGATGCCGCATGTGAGTACCATCGTGCGGCATGCGTGCACCATCATACGGCATGGGCGCCCCAATTGCGCATCGCTGTGCGACATGGGCGCCTCATGCGCGTACCTTCGTGCGGCATGCGGGCCACATGCACGCACCATCGTGTGGCATGCGCGCCCGATGCGCGCACCATCGAGCGGCATGGGCGCCCCATACGTGCACCTTTATGCCGCATGCGCGCACCATCGTGCGGCCTGAGCGCCCCATGAGCGCATCACTGTGCGGCATGGGGGACCCATGCGCTCATCGCTGTGCGGCATGGGCGCCTCATGCGTGCACCTTCGTGCGGCCTGCGGGCCACATGCGCGCACCATCGTGCTCTATGCGCGCCCGATCTGTGCACCATCGAGCGGCATGGGCGCCGCATGTGCGCACTTTTGTGTGGCATGCGCACGCCATTGTGTGGCATGGGCGCCCCATGCGCACATCGCTGTGCGGCATGGGAGCCCCATGCACACACCATCGTGCGGCATACGGGCCACATGCGCGCACCATCGTGCTCTATGCGCGCCCGATCTGTGCACCATCGAGCGGCATGGGCGCCGCATGTGCGCACTTTTGTGTGGCATGCGCGCACCATTGTGCGGCATGGGCGACCCATGCGCGCATCACTGTGCGGCATGGGCGCCCCATGCGCACACCATCGTGCGGCATGGGCGCCCCATGTGCGCACCATCGAGCGGCATGGGCGCCGCATGTGCGCACCTTCGTGCGGCATGCGCGCACCATCGTGCGGCATGCGTGCACCATCGTGAGGCATGGGCGCCCCATGCGCGCATCGCTGTGCAGCATGGGCACCCAATGCACGCACCTTCGTGCGCCATGCGGGCCACATGCGCGGACCATCGTGCGGCTTGTGTGCCCGATGCGCGCACCATCGCGCTATATGGGCGGCCCATGCGCGCACCTTCTTGAGGCATGGGTGCACCATACGTGCACCTTCGTGTGGCATGCGGGCCACATGCGGGCACCATCGTGCGGCATGCTCGCACCATCGAGCGGCATGGGCACCCCATGCGCGCACCTTCATGCGGCATGCGGGCCACATGTGCTGTAACGCCCCGATCCCTCACGAGACCGGAGGCTCTAATAACCATACTATTCTCAACCCAATGCCAAACCCGGTCACAAAATTTTAGGGAAAACGGACAGAGTTTCCCCTGTATTGTGGACTTTCTGAAAACCTGTAAACACTCAATAAAGCCACAACATAACAAGACATTCATTTATAACTAAAGATCTTAGCTTTAAGGTCATCCGAGCCTTAAGACATACAAACGGTTTAGATACACACAAGCATGCATTCATAAGTTAACTTCTTTACAAAACCGCTTATCATGTCACTCCATGATAGCATTGAACATTCTTAGAAATTAAAGCCAACCATACACCCGTTCATTCACACCCAAGCATGCAACGTAGCTAGAAGCAGAAGCAAAAGTTATTACATGCCACAATTCCATAACACTTACTACATCCACTTAGCTTTCAAACTTGCAACTACTCAAATATATATACATAAGCCCTTAGGCTCCCAAATAAAACATAAAGTAGAACAAGTAAGGTCTTCCACAGTTTAACAGGCAATCACTCAAACCTCAAGTAATAGCACACAGCAATCAGGTCAACTCCTCCAACTGCACCACCTGAAACATGTTTAGCGAGGTATGAGCAATCACAATTGCCCAGTGAGGGATAAGGTCTACCGGGGATGTGCAATGCAGCGGTTAGTACAAATAAAGCATTTTACAACCAAAGAACAATTGAAACAACAAGTTACCACACATTAAAAAGGATACGATACACTTTGACTTCTATAACGTCCCGGCTAAGCGAATACCCCGAAGGGCAGAGGCACACCAGCGACGCCACGAACTGAAATCACGATGTAATAATGACACTGTTATCGATAAGCCGGCATCCCCTTATAACTCCAAAATGGGTGTACTCCGGATGTACCCCGAAATCCTACGACCCAACTCTCCCTGGGCGGCATCCCAAGCGAGAGAGGGACTGGGTAACCATGGTAGCCGAGGTATACCGGCTAGCCCGATGCCGCCCGGTTTCCACGACACTACCATGCCCAAATGGTTGCGCAACCACGATGCAATGCACTCAAAATGATAACAATAGAATACATCAACAAACACATGATTAAGGGACAACAAAGTAAGTTGCCCTCACACACAATATATAGACAATAAGTGCACATAATCTAAGTACAAGTAAATAAACTATTATGCACATAAGGATGAAGTCTCCCTCACCTGGAATTAAGCCAAGCATGCTAAAAGAATAGCTCAAATTTACTTCAACTCCCCGAATTAGCTCAAGTATGCAACCCTAGGGTGTTCATATAAGTTTAGCAATTAACTATATCAATTCCAACTCAACTCTTACTTAACTCAACCTTACAACATTAGAAGCTAGATTTATAATCACTTATTCACACAAGTTCATAACCCACACACAATTAAGATACAATGTTCACCTTATCATATCATTAGAGAACATAAGATATATTAGAAGCATCAAATACCATTAAGTTAAGATCATAAGTTATAAATTCCAATTACTTTTAATTACAATAATCAATAATCATATAACTAGATGAGTTATCCTTATAGTCCTACTCACTTAGCATGCAATGTTTATTAGAGTTTGATCTTAACAAAGTACAAGAAGTATAAACATTATAACAAGATATAAGCATTAAATATGAAAATAACTATACCAACACAAAGGGATCAATGACCGATGATCACGAAACTTCACGAAATGCTCACAAATGCCATATAACAACATGTAAAGGCAAGATATACAAGCACCAAAGCTAATTCAAATGCTAAGCTTGAAACCCCGAGTTTCCCTTTTGTTTTCCTAAGTCATTTAACTCCAAACCAAGGCTAAGGCTCAAGATTCACCAAATAATTATTCTAATCTTCTAGTTACACATTATGGCACACTTAGAACCCTTGAAATCATTCATTAACCCGAATTAGCCACAAAAGCCCCGATTACCCCTTTGTGCGTTTGTACTACAAGTATCTTAATCAAAGCTCAACTAAGAGTTAGAAAAGCACATTTAGTCCCTACTTACCCTAAGAACACCAAATATATCAACCAAATTCACCCGGATTTATGTTTGACCCAAAACCCCTTTGTAACACAAGTCATTTTTCTTCCAAACACAAGTTAATGTTCTAGTTAAGCGAGCGGGCTATTCCATATTTTTAATTATCCCTTATGGCACCCCTAGGACCCTAGAAACTATACAATTACCCGCGTTTAGCACAAAAGCCCCAATTTTACTCTTTTGACTTTGTACTACACGTACCTCATCCGGGACTCAAATGGAGGCTAGCAAAGCTTAATTAGGTCCTAAATAGTCTAGGATTACTAAATGTGGAGGCCAATTCAACCTGGATTCGCGATAACCCCAAAACCCCTTTCTAAAAGTCGGCTATTTCATTCTTTCACTAGGTTACGGGCAATTAAACCCTACAAGGCCTTCACACTACTTTCATTAACATCTAAATCAGTTATTAGAACCATTAATTCAAGATACAAGGTCTGATTTCGCAAATCCCTAATTTTCCCGTCACTATTCATGCCCTACGATCAACAAGCGATTTCAACCGTTTAAACTATGAAACAATAGTATAAATTAGGTCTCTACTACTTATACACAACATACATAAGCATATTTAAGCATTGCATGATCATAATATAGCAAATCAATAAATTCAAGAAAGTTGACATATATTTCAAATGCAAAAATAATATGCAAAACCCTAACCTAACGCGCGTAGGAGCTCCTAGAAGGCTTGCACACACCCTAAACTACTTGCTCCTTGCTTGGCTTGGCTTGGCTTGAAGATTTGATGAGCAAAATCCTCTCATTCTCCTCCTATGCTATTCTCGGATTTGCTACAGTAAAATCTGCATCTTCCTTTTTTTTTTTTTTGCTAAGTTATGAGCTAATTGCTTTATGGTGAGTATATATGATAGGTAGGGTCAAGTTAGGTGTTTAGTGGTCCACTAAAAATGAGCGTTGGTAGCTTAAAAACGAGCCTAAAGTGTAAAGTATAAGCTAACTAATTAAAACACTAAGTTAGTTACGTAACACTATTCATTGAACCACGAAAATCATTTTCTAAACGAGTGCTCCTATCGCTCCTAGCTCAATTGCACAATTTTCACATTCCTTTAACAATTAATATGATTTAATAAAAATGCTAATTCACTAATATAATGCAGTTTAAAAATTGAATGAATAGTGACCAAGAAAGACAACAGGTAAAGCACATAATTTAATGCACAATTAATGGATGCAACATTTAAAAATGTGTACGGTAGAATCTCGGGCGTCACATGTGCGCACCATCATTTGGCATGGGCGCCGCATGCGCACGCCAAGTAGGTGCCCCAAGTACGTGCCCTATCGGAGGCTCAATCGTGCGCCGTCGTGCAATACCGTGTGCAGTCGTGCCGCAACCGTTCACCAATGTGCCCAGCCATGCCGAAGATAAGGGCAACATAACCTCAGTCACCGTTAATGCTAAGGGAAGAACGTTAGGCACCTCGGCGGGCCGGCAACACACAAGGTCGGATTCAAATTTTTTGCCATCTCTTACGAAGCAAGCATAGGCTGTCTAACACTTGGGCACCCGAGGCGATTCGCGGGGTCGGCTGGCAGTGGGCCCGTTAGCACTTGGGCATAGCACATAGCACTTAGGCATCATTGGGCGTAGCACTTGGGTGCACATAGCACTTGGGCATAGAGCTTGGGTGAACATAGCACTTGGGCGTCAATGGGCATAGCACATAGCACTTGGGCGTCAATGGGCATAGCACATAGCACTTGGGCATCAATGGGCATATCACATAGCACTTGGGCGTCGATGGGCATAGCACATAGCACTTGGGTATAGCACTTTGGGCATTCGCGCGTCGACACTTGGGATTGGGCATA